>CATIWO010292676.1:0-50131 GCA_949673435.1 Macaranga tanarius
ACTCAAATTCTCTACAAGATCATCAAGGTGTTCTTCAAGTTCTACAAGATCATCAAGGTGTTCTTCATCAACTCTTCATCAAATTGTTTCAAGATCAAGCTACAAAGCCCTTGAAGTGCGTGGTTGTTGTGAGATTCGAATTAGAGGATCCATATTCTTTGTAATAAGAATAATATTAGAGATTGTACTCCACTTTTCTCAAATTTAATAAAGTTTCAATTTGTTCCTAAATTTTCTTATGTGATTTTTCTTACAAGAAATTTGTGTGTACAATATATATATATATATATATATACCTTTATAATGCAAAGAGAGCTTATCTTACTTTACTCTGTCTCTCTCTCTTTCTCACTCTTTCTCACTCTTTCTTTATATATACTAGTTTAACACACATGAATAAAAAAATTAATTTAATGCATAAATTGTTTTAATTTTTACAGTAAAAAATGCATAGATTATTATAATATTAATATAATAAATTGTTAATATTAAATAACATATATTATTTTTAATGATTCATATAAAATATATATTTTATTTTAAGAGTTAATATAAAAAAAAGAATATATTTAATATAAGAATAATTATATAAAGAATATTTACATATTTATATTAGTGGAGTTAAAAATTTTAAAAAATAAAATTATAAAATAATTACAAAATATAAAAACTTAATATAGTATTCAAAAGTGTAATGTTATTTTATCAATAATTTAATTAAAATAAAATTATAAATTACAATAAATATTATTCATATTGAAATAAATTAAATATTTTAAATTAAAATATTTAGCTATTTAGTTTATTTGGAATTTTAAAATTATTTTTTTGACATTATTTAAAATAATTTTCTAATTGATTAAAATTAATATTTTTAAAAGTAATTGCATTTTCTTAGTTATTTACATTTGAAATTATATATAAAATTCTTGTGAAATGACTCATTTTTTATCAATTCATTAATTTTTATAATTTTTGAATTTTTAATTACTTGTATATGTATTAGAGATTTTGTAAAACTATATAAATTATATTCATTGAAAAAATATTAATTATATCTATTAATAATAATTTATTTGCAAGATGTAATCAATACATCATAAATATCAAATTTTGTTAAAGATTTATATATGAATCTTATAATAATTTAATAATTTATGTATCTATTTAAATTGATGAGAAATATTATTCAAATTCATCTATTTTTTAAAAATTTGAAAATAAAAACTAAAACTATCTTCATCAATTTTACAATATTTAGAAACTAAATTAAAACTATTTTGTTAATATGTAAAATATAAATGTCCTTTTTTATAAAAAAATGTTTCACCTCCATTTATACTTTTATATATAGTATAGTATAAATATCAAAATTATTAATTATATTAGTGTTAAATGTAAATTTATTTCTGAATCAAAACACAAAAATGCAAAAAACATCTACTCGATCTACTATTCTCAATATTTGAAAAAATTATTAAATTTTATTTTGACAAATATTACAATGTTCAATATCTAAAAAAATTACTTTAGAGTATAGTATTTATAACACTTTATTCTACAACTAATATTAAAAAAATTCATTTTAATTTTACAATCATATATTGAACCATATATAGTAAAAGCAAAAATATCATTAATCAACATACAAAAATAATTTTCAAGAATATATATATATATAAGTCATTTGATAGTAATTTTAAAGATAATTATATGCACCGTAGTAAAAATATAATTTATCTAAAGAAGTAAATAAATAAGATTTGGAATGATAGTTTTTAGAATACAAAAAGAATAAAAATATATCTATTTGAAAAAAATTACAATTTAAAAAAAATAAAAAAATAATTTGACTTTAATAATAATAAATGACACAAAATAAAGATAAACCTATATATATGATTTTGACATTGAATTTCAAATAACATGATTATTTTAGTTATTTTAAATTTTAGAGTTTTAAACATTTTAAATTGTTTAAAATTTTGTTTAAATTCAAATTTAAGTTAATATAATTAATTCAAACAAAGAATCTAATTGAAATTCAAACTCAATCATCGAACCTTATTATAAGATTATTTTTGTCATTATATAAAAAATAAATGTCCTTTTTTCATTCAAAAATATTTTCCCTTTCTGGATATTTTTATATATAGTATTGATATATAGTAAACATTTATTATTACAAGTGGATTTAGTTTATGATTATCACATTAATGTTTTTTATTTAATTTTTACCAAAAAGGTTTAAAGTGACATATATTTTCAAAATTAAAAAAAAATGTCATATAAATACCAAATGTAACACCCGACCCCACCGCTACTCTTATTAGAAGGTCGCACACTTAACCTGCCTAGCTTAAGTACTGATGTAGCCGAGTATTATTTCTTTCTTGATTATTATCTAGATAACTCTTAATTATATGAATATAATATATTCCAAAAATTTCTCCATCACCATTATACACAATTCTCACAGTACAAATCATTAATTTACAATTGTTTTAAACAATGTCGTACAATTACCAAATATCCTAATTATATAATATTCTTGAGATTCGTCACTACTCATGCTTCTCTTATTAAAATACCTAGCTATCTTCCAGACAGACACTTAACTATGAAAAATTTAATAAAAACGAATGGTAAGTATTTCCGGTGAAAAATACTCAGTGAGTGAACAAATTAACAAGAAACGAAACATTTTAGTGAATCTCGATATCTTAAAAAATGAAAGCTCAAATACACCATTTAGTATGATCCTAACTTTACACCAAACACAATACCAAAAATTTAGTATGCATATGTTAACCTAAGTGTAATCATCACTTGAATCAATATTAATTCAAATACCAAATCCTAATTAATATATGTATCTGGCCCTAGGCAGCAGATAAACATAATTTTCGGATATGGTCTTATACTTACAAGAGAGAATGTATACTCGGCTCTAGGCAATGGCCATACATTTCATACTTAATACTTTATATCCATAGGGTAGTATGTGTATCCGGCCTCAGGCAACGATTATACATACTCACTAACCCTACATCTATAGGTAAATTGTGCACCCGGCCTCTACCAACGACTATACATGTTTACCAGATCACAATCTATAAAGTAAGATGTGCACCTGGCCCAGGCATTGTGTGACATCCTAACCTAGGACTTTATTTAATTATATTGAGTAATAGGATTAGAAATAAGTTTGAAGGACTTTTTGGTTATTTGGAAAAATAAGGGGACTGAAGTGGTTATTTGTCAAAAATAAAAAAATAAACTTACCTTCTTTTTGTTCTTCTTCTTCCGTCAGTATCTTCTTCTCCATGCTTCTTATCTTCATTCTTCTTCAACCCCATTTCTTTTCCTTTCTTTTCTTCTAACTCCTTTCATTAATAATTAAAGAGTAATTTTAAGGTTTCTTTTTACAAATTCAAGGATATATGCAAGAGTTTTTGGCAAGTAAAGTTATTTTGTTTCAAGTTTTTAAATTTGAATAGAATTTGATATTTTGATTGAATTTTTGAGTTTTAAGATTGTTTATGCTAAAACAGACCTCATATGATGTTTAGAATAGTGTTTGGGATTGAATTGGGTTGAATTTTTGCATTTTTAGTTAAAACAAAGTGATTTTTGCATTTCTGAACTCCTAAGGTGACACCTCAGTGCTGAGGAGGTGCCTTAGTGCTGCTGAGGTGGTGGCTTAGCACTGAGGAGGTGCCTTAGCACTGAGGATGTGCCTCAGTGCTGAGGAGGCGCCTCAATGCTGAGATGGTGCCTCAGTGCACTCAAGCGGTGCCTCAGTGCACTGAGGAGGCACCTTAGCACTGAGAAGGAACCTAAGTGCAGTGAGGAGGCACCTCAGTGTAGTGAGGAAGTGCCTTAGTGCACTGGGGAGGCGCTTCAGTAGCTTTTTCGAGCCCCGAAACCCTAACTATAGTCATTTTGGACCATGTTTTGGGTCCTATATCATATCTTTTAGCTGTAGATCAATTAAATTGAGTAGAATAGAGGCTTTAAGCTAGTGTTCTTATGATTTTGCTTCTGGATGTTAGGAAAAACCTCAACCCTAGCCATAAAGCATAGTGCAACCCCTCCCAGCTACAATTTTCAATTGTCTCATCAGGTGAGTGGATATTAGTATAACATTTGTTTGAAATTTCAGATATGTATGTATATTATGTTTTATAAATGAATGATGTTTAATGATTTCCTTATACATTATTTGCTATTATATATGTTCTAGTTAAACCATATGGTGTTAAGTTTATTTTTATCTATACACATGAGAACTTAGTTTCTAAAATATTTGATTATTAAAATACACATAGTAAGGTGCCTATGAAATCACACCTTAAATATCAGGTGCGAAATAAAATATATTAATATTTTCTGTGATTATACTTATATCTTCTCACTGAGTAGTTGTACTCATCCATCTATTTTAACCATTTCAGATTCCATTTTAGTTATTAGTAGATCCTTGTATAGTGTGTTTTGGAGTGCTCTTTATTGTGAGCACTAGAGGAGGTTGAGCCAACAAACTATTGCTATTCAGAAATAGAACTTTTGTACAAAAATCCTCAGAGGCCTATGTACAGTTTATCTAATAGATACTATTAACTTGATTTGATATTACTATAAGCTTTTAATAATATCTTTTGTACTATGTATTGATATCTAATGGATTTGGAGTTGATTATTAGTCTATTATTGCACTGATCCCTATGGTAGAGAGAGGGGTGTGACATTTATTGGTATTAGAGCACAGGTTATTGATTCTATAGACTCCATTAGGTAGAATAAATTGATTAGGTTTTTTATCTTAGTCTTTTTGTTATAGTATAGCAAGATGCCACCCTGAGCTATAGATGGCAAAGGTTACGGTAGTTGAGGCCGTAGTCATCGTGTTGAGAGGTTAGAGGATACTGGCCAACCTCATAGGGACCCTACTCCATCTTTACCTTTGGTAGGGATGGATGAGCATGAGTTACTTGAAGGTAGTGAGTCTGTAGATGATACTGCCTCATAAAGAGATAATTCTAGGGTAGACCCAACCCCACAAGCTAATCCACCACCTCCAGCAGCTCTAGTACCACCTATTCCCCCTATTATTGTTCAGATTGATACTGGATTAGGTGTAGCTATAGCCCAAGCCATGACAACTGCCATGACAGCTAGAGAATAACAAAGGCCTTGGGATATAGTGAAACATTACAGACATTTAGGAGCTGAGAATCTTGATGGCTCTCTAAATTTTGAAAAGGCTATTGAGTGGCTTAAGAAGATCGAAAAGGTTTTTGCCTCTATGGAAATCTTAGATAGGAAGAAAGATAATATAAGAAAGATGTTTTTTCAAGGAATAGCAGATAGTTAGATGGATTGAGTATATTACCTTCATGGTGATGAAATGACTTGGCAAACATTTGTAACTGAATTTCAAAAGGAGTATATTTCAAAGAGCTATAGGAAAGGGAAGCAAGATGCCTTCTTTAGGTTGGCACTAGAAGATATGACTGTTAGAGAGTATATAGATAAGTTTGAAGATCTATATCAATTTATGGCCGATATACTTCCTTCTAAGAAGAATAAGTATGACCGACTTTTAAGTGGCTTGCATATGACTATTCGGTCTGGTTTGGCATCATTTGAAGGTAACACTTATAGAAGCTTAGTAGAAAGAGCTTTGAAGGTTGAGAAGTTAAAGAAAGAGGAAAAAATATTTCAAAAAGGTCGAAAGCATGGTCAGAGCTCCTTCTATGATAGTAATAAGCAAACCAGCAGAGGGGTTAATAAAGTACTACCTAGATCTTGTTATGGTAATAGTGGGCAAGATTCATACATGAGCATAGGGCAAAAAGCTAATCAATCTCAGATGAGTCAAGGTTCTGTAAAACAACTAATTAGTAGCTCTGTTAGTGCCTAGAGACAATTTTGGAGTGGTACACCCTCAAATAATCAAGGAAGAATCACATATCCACAATGCAAAAATTGTGGCAAGTTTTATGAAGGGGAATGTAAAAAGAGATCATTTAGTTGTTTTGAGTACGGAGAAGTTGGGCATTTCAAAAGAGATTGTCCTTTATTAGTGTAATCTGGTGGTTCAAGAAAAGGGGCTATGGTTCCTAAGAATCAGAGTGGTAGTAGAAATTTTCTATTGAATAAGCAGGTTACCACTAATTCTAGCCCTCGTGTCGGTAGAGGTAGTGCAATTGTTGCAATATCACACCAAGGACAAAGTGCCCAACAAAATCAACCTTTAACTTAAGCTAATGACTCAGAGTGAAACTTTGGCATCTCTAGAAGTTATTACCGGTATGTCAAATATTTATTATTTTTGAAATGCTTATGTGTTAATTGATATAGTATTATGATTGTGTTCATAGATGATATACTAGTGTATTCTTAAAGTATGAAGGAATATGAAGAACATTTGAGGATACTATTATAAATTTCTTAAGAGGGAGAGAATTGTGACATCCTAACCTAGGACCTTATTTAATTATATTAAGTAATAGGATTAGAAATAATTTTGAGAGCTTTTTGCTTATTTGGAAAAATAGGGGGACTAAAGTAGTTATTTGTCAAAAATAAAAAAAACATGCTTACCTTCTTCTTCTTCTTCTTCTTCCATTAGTATCTTCTTCTCTTCATTCTTCTTCAACCCCATTTCTTTTCCTTTCTTTTCTTTTAACTCCTTTCATTAACAATCAAAAAGTAATTTTAAGTTTTCTTTTTACAAATTCAAGGATATATGCAAGAGTTTTTGGTAAGTAAAGTTATTTTTTTCTTCAAGTTTCTGAATTTGAATAAAATTTGATATTTTGATTTAAGTTTTGAGTTTTAAGCTTGTTTATGCTAAAACAGACCTCCTATGATGTTTAGAATAGTGTTTGGGATTGAATTAGGTTGAATTTTTGCATTTTTGGTCAAAATAGAGTGATTTTTTCATTTCTGGACTGCTGAGGTGACGGCACCTCAGCACTGATGTGGCACCTTAGTGAATTGGGGAGGTGCCTCAGTGGCTCTTTCGAGCCCCAACACCCTAACCAGAGCCGTTTCAAACCATTTTTCGGATGCTATGTCATATCTTTTAGCTTTTGATCAATTAAATTGAGTAGAATTGAGGTTTTAAGCTAGTGTTCTTATGATTCTACTTCTAGATATTAGGAGGAACCTCAGCCCCAACGGTAGAGTATAGAGCAGCCCCTCCTAGTTAGAATTTTCAGTTGTCTCGTCAGGTAAGTGGATATTAGTATAACACTGGTTTGAAATTTTAGAAATGTATGTATATTATGTTTTACAAATGAATGATATTTAATGATTTCCTTATACATTATTTGCTATTATATATTTTCTAGTTATTCATAACTATATGGTGTTAAGTTTATTTTGAGTTATACACATGAGAACTTAGTTTTTGAAATATTTGATTATTGAAATACACTCAGTATGGTGCCTATGAAATCACACTTTGATTGTCGGGTGCGAAATAAAATAAAATATATTACCGACGGCATTGTCTATGCGCATGTGTATGACAAGGAATTTGTACTTTGGGTAGCCAGGTGAGACATTCAACTCCCAGAGTTGCTAGGGATTTATAGGATACCACCTGAGTGTACATTGGCGCATATATATATATATATATATATATATATATATATATATATTTATATATATATGTATTTATGTATATTGATTTTTGATGATTTTGTCTATGATTTTCTTGATTTATTTCAAGTTGTGTTAAAGGATCAAGAGGAAGGTACATGGATATTTTGTATTTATAGCAGAAAATATTGGATTGAAAGTATTTATTTTAGTACTCAGGCTGTTTTTCATTTATTGGATGAAACTTTATTTGATTAAAATAATTTTTGTATCATGTTGTGTGATAATATATTAATGTTTTCTATTATTATATTTTTATTCTCTCACTAAGTAGTCATACTCATCCACTTATTTTAACCATTTCAAATTCCATTTTGGTGTATCAGTAGATCCTTGTATAGTGTGTTTTGGAGTGCTCTTTGTTGTGATCACTAAAGGAGCTTGAGCCAACAAACTATTGCTGTTCGAAAATAGAACTTTTATTTAGAAAGCCTTAGAGGCTTATGTACAGTTTATCTAATAGATATTATTAACTTGATATGATATTACTGTAAGCTTTTAATAATATCTTTTGTACTATGTATTAATATCTAATGGATTTGGAGTAGATTATTAGTCTATTGTTGCATTGATCCCTATGGTAGAGAGAGGGGTGTGACACATCGGCTGTACCCATCCATCAATCCTATCATATCCCCGACACAAACTTACTATCTATTAATACCACATACATTGATGCTCATCATGACATTAATCACTTGTGAGTTGTTGTGTCCCAGACATAGTCTTACATCTCACAATTTCAGTATATTTCAAATTTGTTTATGTTTTTTATCTTTCAAAACTCTGTATTTACATCATAAATCACATGTATCACAAATTTGGGTTAAACACTGATCAGAAACAGCTTAAAACAATATTTTAAACCATTGAGGTGTCGGCACAGTGTAGAGGCGCTGCATGAGGGCCTAAAAAGGGCTGAGGCATCATCTTTGTGCACAGAGGTGTCGCCTCTGTGCAATCAGGCTCTGGTTGATCGCGCCTTTGTAACGTTTGAATTTTTAAATCTTCAACATATTTGAAATTTTCAATCCAAATTAATCATAAATTCACCAAAAATAAATATAGAAGTAAAAGGAGTGAAGAAAAGAAGTCCACTCACCAAAACGTCGGTTCCTCCTCTTCTCTCCTTCCTCCCACGGCAGCAGCAGCGTCCCTTTCTCTCTCTTTTTTTCTTCTTCAGCTTCTTATCTGTATCAATGGCGATTTGCGCTATATTATAATTTATTCCCCCAACTTAATTTCTTTTAATTAAGTCCTTCCTCCAAACTTATTTTTCTTACAATTTAATCATAACCCAAATTAACTTTAATTATTCAGGTACGGACATGACACCAAAAATACAATAAAATAAATTTTCATTTAATATATTTGTTAAATAAAAAAGGCATTAACTGGTAAAAAAGAAATCAATTTTAATAAAATTATCTTCGTATATATAGAAAATTAAATTTTTAAATATACATAATTGCCTAGTATATTTTTTAAAATTATACATAATTAATTACTAAAAACCCCTTAAGAATCAATGACCTGATAGTTTAATTAGATAATAATTTTTTTTTATAATTTATGAATCTTTATAATTTTGGAGGAGCCATTTTTATAATTTTATTTTTCTAAAAAATAAAATGCAATGTCTCCCTTTAGTTCTTGTTGAACCTTATATGCACCTTAACTTTGCGAAACATATACTTCTAAATCCCTGTGATGATTTGATAAGGCATGTTATCATAAGCACCTCACTTGCATTCTTTTATTTTTATAAAAAAAATTCATTTTCGCTTTTCAATTTATATTTAAAGCTCAAAAATCACCAAATTTGTTGTAGATAAAAAAAATAAGTGAATATCAAAAATTATATTTACAATTTAAAAGTTGAAATAATTATTATCGATAAAAATATTTTTAATACGTGCTTTCTACCTTAATTAAGTTTATAATCTAAAAAACGTAATAATAATTATTAAGCTTGAATTTGTGGTGCTATTATTGGAAGGAATAGTCTAGGATGGAGATGCCAATGTATAGTAGCAAGATTCAAACCATGCATTTTAAGATGCTCTTAAAGAAAAGTGGCCACTAGACAATTCTCTCTCTAACAAGATGTATGATGTTTAGTAAAATTTAAATTTAAATTATGATTATTGACACTTTTGTAGAATTTCCTAAATTATGGTAATATAAATTATGTTAAATTAATGTTGCATATTTAGTTTCATATTTTAGCCTTTATTTTTTACTTTGCTCTTTTAAGAATATTGTGTAAAATATGTTTGCAATTCATAGAATGAATAAAGAGTGGAAATACAAATTTCTCTACTCTTAAGTCAGAATTTTTCTAGAGTTTTAAGATGCCATTATCTCTAACCACAAAAGTGTTTCTTAACCTAGTAGAGGATTTTTTTTCCTTCCTTATTCTTCAAGTATAGCAAGTAGAAAAAATATACAATATAGAGAAGAAGGTAGATTTTTAAGTTGATCAATAATTCAACCTAGTGCCCTATAAAATTTGGAGTGCAGTACCTTTAACATATTCTAAAGCAAACAATTATATGTAAATTTGTGATTGTGAAAACTTCATTATTAGCAAAAATTTTAGGTTGTATGCCATGGAGAAGCAACTATCATTACTTCATAAAGAATGATTGTATATATCACTACAACAAATTAATAAGGCCACGACAAAAATTTACCGACACAATTTAAATGTGTCCGCAGATGAAGTTGCTACATATAATTTGGTGACAGAAAAAAGAAGTGTCACTGGCCTTTTATTTTTTTCTCTATATCGGTTCTTTCTTTTTAACAGAGACAATCAAGGTCTCTTCAAAAAAATCTTTCCACTAAAACTTATCGTCTCTTTATAAAAATCTTTCCACCTAAAATTTCCTCTCTTCTCAATCTGTCCATTTCATCATCTTGGGGTAATTTTGTTCCAAGTTTCCACTTAAACTCATTATTTCAAGATGATTATTAGATACTTGTAAAAGATTCGATTTGAGCTTAAAAAATACTGATTATATGAGTCTATTTGATCTCTGGAAGTAGTGATGATGATGGAGGTTTCGAGTGAGGTGCTAGTTACGATAAAGCACGAGAGAATCCAAGTGATGAGCTGAACATTTTTCTATTGATTCTTTTAAGTTTCTGTTTCAATCTAATTTAGGAGATTTCATATATTTCAATTTAATTAGGAATTTTTTCTATTGGTTATTATGAGTTTTATTTCAAAACCCTAATTTTTCCAAATAGGAACTGTAATTTCTAAGCGTTCTATAATTAACTCTCCTTTCACTTATTGTAGCAAAAGACACATTGTCTAAAGTAGCAGTGGAGATTAGTGGATCCATACACAAGCTGTTAAATAGAGTTAGGACTATGTAGATACCTATCATACTTGTTTTGGTGTTCTCTATCTACAGATATTATAGTAAGTTTTAGGTTTTGATTTGATCTCTTTTTTTCATTATTTTTGCTTATTTATGTTTGATTATGAAAATTTTTAAATTAGCAGCTCTAATTGGATGGAGGAATTAGGGTTTAGGTATATAACTATCTAAAGAATTGATCAATTAAAATGATAAATGAAATAGAAGTTTATGTCTTAGTATTTTACTTGATGAATGAATTTTATATATCTGATATTTTTCTTTTGCATGTCTTGGTGGTAGTTGTGATTGATTTCTACTTTAGTTTTAAAGCAATCAATATATTTCTATGTATGAATGTTGTAAGCCATATTAGGTTTTAGTAGTAGTTTGGATAAATCATGGCTTAATGAGTCTCAGCACCTAGTGGTATTATTTAGCTTCGTGTTACCTAGGCAAGTATTTTACAGATTTTGTGCTATTTAGCCTGGCATTGATTAACTTAGCATCATTTTTTCTTAGTGGTGTTCTAAAGCTTTTTTCACTAAGTTTGAATAGAAAGTTTTAAAATGAGATAACATTCTAGTTGAGGTAAAGACAAAAGCAAAATAACTTAGAGCCAATGCTTCAATGAATCTCATTGCTTTTGATTTTTTGATAGCTTTCAAGGTACGTTTTCCATACAAGCAAGTGCAAAATAGATTTATGAATTAGAATGTAAGGAAAAAAAATTGCCCGCTATATTTTAATGATTTGTAGGATCATTTCAATTTAAATTAGTTAGCTGAATTATGGTCCACATAATTCTGCACTGAAAAGCACTAAAATTGAAAAAATATTACTAATTTTTTATGTGAAAATAGTTGGAGTTGATTAACTAAGGCATGCTCATAGATGCTTTTATGTTTTCTTTTAGACTGTTATGACATTATGCTTTCTCTTCATCTTTATTACCATTTTCTATCCCCAAATATAGGAAATCAATTTATGACTCCTCAACAATCAGAAAGAATTTTTCCAACTGGCTAAGTTAGTTTCTTATCATTTTTTAGTTTATGCTATTTTTTTCTTATAAGGGTTTTGTTTAAGTTGTAGTTTTAGTTATTGTTTGCATATGTGGATTAAATCGAATGTTTGTTTTCTGTTGAATGGTGATGTTTAGTTCTGATTCTTTCATTTTTTTTACTATCGGTATGATGCTTTATTTAGTAATATGTTACTCTCTTTTACGGTACAGGTGAAGACTGCAAAGACGATGACCGATAAAATTTTAGCTAGGGCCTCTGAGAAACCTCAGTTGAGCCCAAGTGAGAATGTTTAGGTCAATGTTTATATCTTGATGACTCATATGTTTGTGGCCTTGGTTCCATTGGTATCTTCCATAGAGAATTTAGATAGAATGCTAAGGTATTTCACTATTTTTTTTTCCTATAGTTGATGTTGATATGGCTGAATTATCTTATTTGAGTAGTACATGATGCTTAATTCTCCATAAGCACACATGATGCACATATATGCTTTTCTTCTTTGCTCTTAGAGCAACTGATGGAATAATTTCATATTATAAGTTCAAATTTATTTTGGTTTTATTTTATGCAGACAAATAAGGTAGTTTATGAAGCCATAGTGAAGGATTATAGCAGGTTACTCCTTTTACATTACAACTAATTTAATGTTTCGTTATTGACAATATTGTTGGTTAATGTTATTATCCAACATGAATATATTAACTTCTACAGCACTTTGTGTAGCACAAGCTCACAATAACCAATACTTGCTTCTTGGTGTTGGTTTTTCAGTTTGTACAATGTTTTATGAAGTTGGAGTTAAAAACTCTTTGACCTAGATATAGATGACACCAGACTTTGCTCATTTCTTTTTGTTGGGATAGGTTGTATTGAAAGTAACTTCTCTTTTGGTATAGATATAGCAGTACTTCCTAAGGCTAGATAGGCCACTCTTCGGGATTATTGGGTTGTATTATTATTTTTAGTGTATATTTATAAATATTAATATGACCTCCTTTCCCCTATGCATCTTATCTATAGTATGATATTTACAGTATATATATGTATATATTGTTGATATTTCAGTTGAGTGTTTATCGCTCTTGCCATTTGTCTCATGTTTAATTGGATGTTGTATATCTATTTAATTATTTTTCTTGATAGTTGAATGATATAAGAATAATGTATTGTGGATGTTGGTTAGTTTTTATCTCAGAAGTGATGCCTTTCCACGTCGGTACCCTGGGTGGACCAGCAAAAGCTGTGGTGCTGTCTGACGAGGTGTCGGTGGGGAGGGATGTCATAGTTTATGGTATCAAAGCCTAAGTTTGAAAGTTAATTTTGAAAGTTTGTGTTTGAAAGTTTTGATTTGGAAGTTTAAGTTTGAAAGTCTGTATTTGAGAGCCTAAGATATGAAACATAGGTTAAGTAAATTTTATGGAAATTAAGAAATATATGTGCTGAATGGATGTTAGTTAAAAACCTGATAATCAAAGGTTTGAATCATTAAAGTGGACTTATTTTAAATTTACAGGAAGATGACAAGAACTAGAGGAGGCAGAATATGTGTACGTGGTAGGCCAAGAGGTAGACTGAGAGGTAGAGGTATAGGCCGAGTTATTGAGGCTGATAGGATGGATATGGTAGAGAGAGAGGAAAGTGTGGATAGGAATCGACCATGAGGATTTTCTCCATCAATAGCTTCTGTTGGTAATGTAGGAGACGATATGCGAGGAATCGATATAAGGAGCGAATGGGGCAGTTCAATGCCTAATGCTCCAGTGCTAAATTTTAATGAACTGATGCCTAATGCTCCAGTGCAAGAAAATATGGCTAATAATCTAGTGCCTCCAGGAATGCATATGGATGCTATAGAATTCACACGTACTATGACAACTATGATGGCAGAGAAAGATAAGAAGAAATATAAAAGACCTGGAGACGTAATTGAATATGTAAAGAAATATGGAGCTTATAATTTTTATGGTACGTTGGACCCAAGACAAGCTGACAAGTGGATTAAGACTGTGGAGAAGGTCTTTACGACATTACAACTCAATGACAAAGAGAAAATAAGCAATGTCTGTGGCCTGATGTTTGATAAAGAAGATGATTGATTGACTATAGTTCAAAACATGTATGGTAAAGCTTTGATTTTGCAAGAATTCCAGAAGGAATGTTTTAGTGAATACTTGACAAAAAACTACCGGAAGGAGAAGGTAGCTGCATTTATTAACATAGTGCAAGGATCAATGGCAGTCAGAGAATACATTGATAAGTTTAAGGATCTGTACAAGTACGCGAAGGATATATATCCTACGAAGGAGAGAAAAAGTGAAAATTTTCATGATGGACTGCATGTATCCTTGAGAGGAAAATTGAATTTGTATGCTAGAACAACATTTAGAGGTTAGGTTGAAACAGCAGTGGAATAGGAAATTGCTGGATAAGGAATTAGAAGCTTCAACCCAAATTAAACTAAATCAACAAGCTGAATTATCATGACAACCTTGGAGAGGAAATGGGAGTAGGAGATCAAGATTCTCTCCATACTCCATGAACAATGTGAGGTCGGGAAGTGGAAATAGACCTCAAAGAAGTCAGACATCAGTGAGACAACCAGCAATGCCATCAGGACAGGTGGGTGCTGAAAGTGGATTATAAGGGAGAGATATGTTACCTTAGTGAAATATATGTACGAAAAATTATGCTGGAAGGTGTAATCAAGATAAGGTTAAATGCTACCAATGTAATGAAATTAGGCATTAGGCGAGGAATTATATGAAAGTATACATAAGAGAAACATCAATGCAAGCATCTCATACCTTTCCTAACAAAAGAAGTGGAAGGTCATTTAGGGTAGGAAGGCCAGCAGCTGTACAAAGAGAGATGACTGGTTTGGTAAGAATGTCTCAGAACAAACCCATAGAGCCAAGCTCAGCAGCTAGTGGTGTACAGCAAGCTAGGGTATATGCTGTCACGGAGAGAGAGGCTAAGGAGTCACCAAACGTGATAACGGGCAAGGTTCACATTAATTGTAAGCTAGCATGTATATTGGTTGACCTAAGTTTTACATTTTCATTTATATCATCAGCTTATATGATGCATGATAATTCTAATGCTCCAGTGCTAAATTTTAACGTACCGATGCCTAATGCTCTAGTGCAAGAAAATATAGCTAATAATCTAGTGCCACCAGTAATGCATGTGGATGCTATAGTATTCACATGTACTATGACAACTATGATGGCAGAGAAAGATAAGAAGAAATATAAAAGTCCTGGAGACAAGAATGAACATGCGAAGAAATGTGGAGATTATAATTTTTACCGTACGTTGGACCCAAGACAAGCTGACAAGTGTATAAAGACTGTGGAGAAGGTCTTTGCGACATTACAACTTAATGACAAAGAGAAAATAAGCAATGTGCCTGATGTTTGATAAAGCATACGATTGATTGACCATAATTCAAAACTTGTATAGTGAAGCTTTGATTTGGCAAGTATTCTAGGAGGAATTTCGTAGGGAATACTTGACCGAAAACACCCGGAATGAGAAGGTACCTGCATTTATTAACTTAGTGCAAGGATCAATGGCGGTCAGAGAATACATTGATAAGTTTGAGGATCTGTATAAGTACGCGAAGGATATATATCCTACGAATGAGAGGAAAAGTGAAAATTTTCATGACGGACTGCATGTATCCTTGAGAGGAAAATTGAATTTGATGCTAGAAAAACATTTAGAGGTTAGGTTGAAAAAGCAATGGAACAGGAAATGCTGGATAAGGAATTAGAAGCTTCAACCCAAATTAAGCCTAATCAACAAGCTGAATTATCATGACAACCTTGGAGAGGAAATGGGAGTAGGAGATCAAGATTCTCTCCATACACCAGGAGCAATGTGAGGTCGGGATGGTGGAAATAGACCTCAAGGAAGTCAGACATCAGTGAGACAACCAGCAATGCCATCAGGACAGGTGGGTGCTGAAAGTGGATTACAAGGGAGAGACATATTACTTTGGTGTAATATATGTAAGAAAAATTATACTGGAAGGTGTAATCAAGGCAAGGTTAGATGCTACCGATGCAATAAAATTAGGCATTATACGTGGAATTATACGAAAGTATACCCAAGAGAACCATCAATGCAAGCATCTCATACCTTTCGTAACAAAAGAAGTGGAAGGTCATTTAGGGCAGGAAGGCCAGCAGCTGTATAAAGAGAGATGACTAGTTTGGTAGGAATGTCTCGGAACTAACCAGTGGAGCCAAGCTCAGCAGCTAGTGGTGTACAGTAAGCTAGGGTATATACTGTCATAAAGAGAGGTTGAGGAGTCACCAAACGTGATAACGGGCAAGGTTCACATTAATTGTAAGCTAGCACGTATATTGGTTGACCCAAGTTGTATATTTTCATTTATATCATTAGCTTATGTGATGTATGATAATGCTAATGCTCTAGTGCTAAATTTTAACGTACCGATGCCTAATGCTCCAGTGCAAAAAAATATGGCTAATAATCTAGTGCTGCCAGTAATGCATGTGGATGCTATAGAATTCACACGTCCTATGACAACTATGATGGCAGAGAAAGATAAGAAGAAATATAAAAGACTTGGAGACGTAATTGAACATGTGAAGAAATGTGGAGCTTATAATTTTGTATCATACGTTGGACCCAAGACAAGCTGATAAGTGGATTAAGACTGTGGAGAAGGTCTTTACGACGTTAAAACTCAATGACGAAGAGAAAATAAGTAATGTTTATGGCATGATGTTTGATAAAGCAGACGATTGATTGAGTATAATTCAAAACTTGTATGGTGAAGCTTTAATTTGGCAAGTATTCCAGGAGGAATTTCGTAGGGAATACTTGACAGAAAACTACCGAAAGGAGAAGGTAGCTGTGTTTATTTACTTAATGCAAGGATCAATGGCAGTCAGAGAATTCGTTGATAAGTTTGAGGATCTGTACAAGTACGTGAAGGATATATATCCTACGAAGGAGAGGAAAAATGAAAATTTTCTTGACGGACTGCATGTATCCTTGAGAGGAAAATTGAATTTGTATGCTAGAACAACATTTAGAGGTTAGGTTGAAAAAGCAATGGAACAAGAAATACTGAATAAGGAATTAGAAGCTTCAACCCAAATTAAGCCTAATTAATAAGCTGAATTATTATGACAACCTTGGAGAGGAAATGGGAGTAGGAGATCAAGATTCTCTCCATACTCCAGGAGCAATGTGAGGTCGGGAGGTGGAAATAGACCTCAAGTAAGTTAAACATCAGTTAGACAACCAGCAATACCATCAGGACATGTGGGTGCTGAAAGTGGATTACAAGGGAGAAACATGTTACCTTGGTGTAACATATGTAAGAAAAATTACTCTGGAAGGTGTAATCAAGGCAAGGTTAGATGCTACCGATGCAATGAAATTAGGCATTATGTGAGGAATTATACGAACCCAAAAGAACCATCAATGCAAGCATCTCATACCTTTCGTAACAAAAGAAGTGGAAGGTCATTTAGGGCAGGAAAGCCAGCAGCTGTACAAAGAGAGATGACTGGTTTGGTAGGAATATTTCAGAACCAACTAGTAGAGCCAATCTCAGCAGCTAGTGGTGTAGAGCAAGCTAGGGTATATGCTATCACCGAGAGAGAAGTTGAGGAGTCACCAAACATGAAAACGAGCAAGGTTCACATTAATTGTAAGCTAGCACAAATATTGGTTGACGTAAGTTCTACATTTTCATTTATATCATTAGCTTATATGATGCATGATAATGCTAATGCTCCAGTGCTAAATTTTAATGTACTGATGCCTAATGCTCCAGTGCAAAAAAATATGGCTAATAATCTAGTGCCGCCAGTAATACATGTGGATGCTATAGAATTCACACGTACTATGACAACTATGATGGCGGAGAAAGATAAGAAGGAATATAAAAGACTTGGAGACATAATTGAACATGCGATGAAATGTGGAGCTTATAATGTTTATGGTACGTTGGACCCAAGACAAGCTGACAAGTGGATTAAGACTGTGGAGAAGGTCTTTAGGACATTACCACTCAATAACGAAGAGAAAAAAAGCAACGTTTACGGCCTAATGTTTGATAAAGCAGACAATTGATTGACCATAATTCAAAACTTGTATGGTGAATCTTTGATTTGACATGTATTCCAGGAAGAATTTCGTAGGGAATACTTGACAGAAAACTATCGAAAGGAGAAGGTAGCTGTGTTTATTAACATAGTGCAAGGATCAATGGCCGTCAGAGAATACGTTGATAAGTTTGAGGATCTGTACAAGTACGCGAAGTATATATATCCTACGAAGGAGAAAAAAAGTGAAACTTTTCATGACAGACTGCATGTATCCTTGAGAGGAAAATTGAATTTGTATGCTAGAACTACATTTAGAGGTTAGGTTGAAAAAGTAATGGAATAGGAAATGATGGATAAAGAATTACAAGCTTCAACCCACATTAAGCCTAATCAACAAGCTGAATTATCATGACAACCTTGAAGAGGAAATGGGAGTAGGAGATCAAGATTCTCTCCATACACCAGGAGCAATGTGAGGTTGGGAGGTGGAAATAGACCTCAAGAAAGTCAGACATCAGTGAGACAACCAGCAATGCCATCAAAACAGGTGGGTGCTGAAAGTGTATTACAAGGGAGAGACATGTTACTTTAGTATAACATATGTAAGAAAAATTATACTGGAAGGCGTAATCAAGGCAATGTTAGATGCTACCGATGCAATGAAATTAGGCATTATGCAAGGAATTATATGAAAGTATACCCAAGAGAACCATCAAAGCAAGCATCCCATATCTATTATAACAAAAGAAGTGGAAGGTCATTTAGGGCAGGAAGGCCAGCAGTTGTACAAAGAGAGATGACTGGTTTGGTAGGAATGTCTCGGAACCAACCAGTAGAGCCAAGCTCAGCAGCTAGTGGTATACAGCAAGCTAGGGTATATGTTATCACGGAGAGAGAGGTTAAGGAGTCACCAAATGTGATAACGGGCAAGGTTCACATTAATTGTAAGCTAGCATGTATATTGGTTGACCCAAGTTCTACATTTTCATTTATATTATCAGCTTATGTGATGCATAATAGCTCCAGTGCTAAATTTTAACATACCGATGCCTAATGCTCCAGTTCAAGAAAATATGGCTAATAATCTAGTGCCGCCAGTAATGCATGTGGATGCCATAGAATTCACACGTACTATGACAACTATGATGGCGGAGAAAGATAAGAAGAAATATAAAAGACCTGGAGATGTAATTGCACATGGAAAGAAATATGGAGCTTATAATTTTTATGGTACATTGGACCCAAGACAAGCTGATAAGTGGATTGAGACTGTGGAGAAGGTCTTTACGACATTACAACTCAATGACAAAGGGAAAATAAGCAATGTTTATGGCCTGATGTTTGATAAAACAGATGATTGATTGACCATAATTCAAAAATTCTATGGTGAAGCTTTGATTTTGTAAGTATTCCAGGAGAAATTTCGTAAGGAATACTTGACAGAAAACTACCAGAAGGAGAAGATAGCTGCATTTATTAACTTAGTACAAAGATCAATGGCGGTCAGAGAATACGTTGATAAGATTGAGGATCTGTACAAGTACGCGAAGGATATATATCCTACGAAGGAGAAAAAAAGTCAAACTTTTCATGATGGACTGCATGTATCCTTGAGAGGAAAATTGAATTTGTATGCTAGAACTACATTTAGAGGTTAGGTTGAAAAAGCAATGGAATAGGAAATGTTGGATAAAGAATTAGAAGATTCAACCCAAATTAAGCCTAATCAACAAGCTAAATTATCATGACAACCTTGAAGAGGAAATGGGAGTAGGAGATCAAGATTCTCTCTATACACCAGGAGCAATGTGAGGTTGGGAGGTGGAAATAAACCTGAAGGAAGTCAGACATCAGTGAGACAACCAGCAATGCCATCAGGACAGGTGGGTACTGAAAGTGTATTACAAGGGAGAGACATATTACTTTGGTATAACATATGTAAGAAAAATTATGCTGGAAGGCGTAATCAAGGCAATGTTAGATGCTACGGATGCAATGAAATTAGGCATTATACAAGGAATTATACGAAAGTGTACCCAAGAGAACCATCAAAGCAAGTATCCCATATCTATCATAACAAAAGAAGTGGAAGGTCATTTAGGGCAGGATGGCCAGCAATTGTACAAAGAGAGATGACTGGTTTGGTAGGAATGTCTCGTAACCAACCAGTAGAGCCAAACTCAGCAGCTAGTGGTATATAGCAAGCTAGGGTATATGTTGTCACAGAGAGAGAGGTTAAGGAGTCACCAAACGTTATAACGGGCAAGGTTCACATTAATTGTAAGCTAGCATGTATATTGGTTGACCCAAGTTCTACATTTTCATTTATGTCATCAGCTTATGTGATGCATGATAATGCTAATGCTCCAGTGCTAAATTTTAACATACCGATGCCTAATGCTCCAGTTCAAGAAAATATGGCTAATAATCTAGTGCCGCTAGTAATGCATGTGGATGCTATAGAATTCACACGTACTATGACAACTATGATGGCAGAGAAAGATAAGAAGAAATATAAAAGACCTGGAGACGTAATTGCACATGGAAAGAAATGTGGAGCTTATAATTTTTATGGTACATTGGACCTAAGACAAGCTGATAAGTGGATTGAGACTGTGGAGAAGGTCTTTACGACATTACAACTCAATGACGAAGGGAAAATAAGCAATGTTTATGGCCAAATGTTTGATAAAACAGATGATTGATTGACCATAATTCAAAAATTGTGTGGTGAAGCTTTGATTTTGCAAGTATTCCAGGAGGAATTTCGTAAGGAATACTTGACAGAAAACTACCGGAAGGAGAAGGTAGCTGCATTTATTAACTTAGTGCAAAGATCAATCGCGGTCAGAGAATACGTTGATAAGATTGAGGATCTGTACAAGTACGCGAAGGATATATATCCTACAAAGGAGACAAAAGGTGAAACTTTTCATGACGGACTGCATATATCCTTGAGAGGAAAATTGAATTTGTATGCTAGAACTACATTTAGAGGTTAGGTTGAAAAAGCAATGGAATAGGAAATGTTGGATAAAGAATTAGAAGCTTCAACCCAAATTAAGCCTAATCAACAAGCTGAATTATCATGACAACCTTGAAGAGGAAATGGGAGTAGGAGATCAAGATTCTCTCCATACACCAGGAGCAATGTGAGGTTGGGAGGTGGAAATAAACCTGAAGGAAGTCAGACATCAGTGAGACAACCATCAATGCCATCAGGACAGGTGGGTGCTGAAGTGTATTACAAGGGAGAGACATGTTACTTTGGTATAACATATGTAAGAAAAAATTATGCTGGAAGGCGTAATCAAGGCAATGTTAGATGCTATGGATGCAATGAAATTAGGCATTATGCAAGGAATTATACGAAAGTATACCCAAGAGAACCATCAAAGCAAGCATCCCATATCTATCATAACAAAAGAAGCGGAAGGTCATTTAGGCCAGGATGGCTAGCAGTTGTACAAAGAGAGATGACTGGTTTGGTAGGAATGTCTCGGAATGAACCAGTAGAGCCAAGCTTAGCAGCTAGTGGTATACAGCAAGCTAGGGTATATGCTGTCACAGAGAAAGAGGTTAAGGAGTCACCAAACATGGTAATGGGCAAGGTTCACATTAATTGTAAGCTAGCATGTATATTGGTTGACCCAAGTTCTACATTTTCATTTATATCATTAGCTTATGTGATGGATGATAATGCTAATGCTCCAGTGCTAAATTTTAACATACCGATGCCTAATGCTACAGTTCAAGAAAATATGGCTAATAATCTAGTGCCGCCAGTAATGCATGTAGATGCTATAGAATTCACACGTACTATGACAACTATGATGGCGGAGAAAGTTAAGAAGAAATATAAAAGACCTGGAGACGTAATTGCACATTGAAAGAAATGTGGAGCTTATAATTTTTACAGTACATTGGACCCAAGACAAGCTGATAAGTGGATTGAGACTCTGGAGAAGGTCTTTACCACATTACAACTCCATGATGAAGGGAAAATAAGCAATGTTTATGGCCTGATGTTTGATAAAACAGATGATTGATTAACCATAATTCAAAAATTGTATGGTGAAGCTTTGATTTTGCAAGTATTCCAGGAGGAATTTCGTAAGGGATACTTGACAGAAAACTACCGGAAGGAGAAAACAACTGCATTTATTAACTTAGTGCAAAGATCAATGGCAGTCAGAGAATACGTTGATAAGATTGAGGATCTGTACAAGTACGCGAAGGATATATATCCTACGAAGGAGAAAAAAAGTGAAACTTTTCGTGACGGAATGCATGTATCCTTGAGAGGAAAATTGAATTTGTATGCTAGAATTACATTTAGAGGTTAGGTTGAAAAAGTAATGGAATAGGAAATACTGGATAAAGAATTAGAAGCTTCAACCCAAATTAAGCCTAATCAACAAGCTAAATTATTAAGACAACCTTGAAGAGGAAATGGGAGTAGGAGATCAAGATTCTCTCTATACACCAGGAGCAATGTGAGGTTGGGAGGTGGAAATAGGCCTCATGGAAGTCAGACATCAGTGAGACAACCAGCAATGCCATCAGGACAGGTGGGTGCTGAAAGTGTATTATAAAGGAGAGACATGTTACTTTGGTATAACATATGTAAGAAAAATTATGCTGGAAGGCGTAATCAAGGCAATGTTAGATGCTACTGATGCAATGAAATTAGGCATTATGCAAGGAATTATACGAAAGTATACCCAAGAGAACCATCAAAGCAAGTATCCCATATCTATCATAACAAAAGAAGTGGAAGGTCATTTAGGGCAGGAAGGCCAGCAGTTGTACAAAGAGAGATGACTGGTTTAGTAGGAATGTCTCGGAACCAACCAGTAGAGCTAAGCTCAGCAGCTAGTGGTATACAGCAAGCTAGGGTATATGCTGTCACAGAGAGAGAGGTTAAGGAGTCACCAAATGTGATAACGGGCAAGGTTAACATTAATTGTAAGCTAGCCTGTATATTGGTTGACCCAAGTTCTACATTTTTATTTATATCATCAGCTTGTGCAATACATGATAATGCTAATGCTCCAGTGCTAAATTTTAATGTACCGATGCCTAATGCTCCAGTTCAAAAAAATATGGCTAATAATCTAGTGCCGCCAGTAATGCATATGGATGCTATAGAATTCACACGTACTATGACAACTCTGATGGCAGAGAAAGATAAGAAGAAATATAAAAGACCTGGAGATGTAATTGCACATGGAAAGAAATATGGAGCTTATAATTTTTATAGTACATTGGACCCAAGACAAGCTGATAAGTGGATTGAGACTATGGAGAAGGTCTTTACGACATTACAACTTAATGACGAAGGGAAAATAAGCAATGTTTATGGCCTGATGTTTAATAAAACAGATGATTGATTGACTATAATTCAAAAATTGTATGGTGAAGCTTTGATTTTGCAAGTATTCCAGGAGGAATTTCGTAAGGAATACTTGACAGAAAACTACCGGAAGGAGAAGATAGCTGCATTTATTAACTTAGTGCAAAGATCAATGGCGGTCAGAGAATACGTTGATAAGATTGAGGATCTGTACAAGTACGCGAAGGATATATATCCTATGAAGAAGAGGAAAAGTGAAAATTTTCATGAGGGACTGCATGTATCCTTGAGAGGAAAATTGAATTTGTATGCTAGAACAACATTTAGAGGTTAGGTTGAAAAAGTAATAGAATAGGAAATGCTGAATAAGGAATTAGAAGCTTCAACCCAAATTAAGCCTAATCAATAAGCTGAATTATCATGACAACCTTGGAGAGGAAATGGGAGTAGGAGACCAGGATTCTCTCCATACTCCAGGAGCAATGTGAGGTCAGAAGGTGGAAATAGACCTCAAGGAAGTTAGACATTAGTAAGACAACCAATAATTCCAATAGGATAGGTGGGCGCTGAAAGTGTATTACAAGGGAGAGACATGTTACCTTGGTGTAACATATGTAAGAAAAATTATGCTGGAAGGTGTAATCAAGGCAAGGTTAGATGCTACCAATGCAATAAAATTAGGCATTATACGATGAATTATTCGAAAGTATACACAAGAGAACCATCAATGCAAGCATCTCATACCTTTCGTAACAAAAGAAGTGAAAGGTCATTTAGGGCAGGAAGGCCAACAGCTGTGCAAAGAGAGATGACTGGTTTAGTAAGAATGTCTCAGAACTAACCAGTAGAGCCAAGATTAGCAGCTAGTGGTGTATAGTAAGGTAGGGTATATGTTGTCATGGAGTGAGGGGTTGAGGAGTCACCAAACGTGATAACGGGCAAGGTTCATATTAATTATAAGCTAGCATGTATATTGGTTGACCCAAGTTCTACATTTTCATTTATATCATCAGCCTATGTGATGCATGATAATGCTAATGCTCCAGTGCTAAATTTTAAAGTACCGATGCCTAATGCTCTAGTGCAAGAAAATAAGGCTAATAATCTAGTGCCGCTAGTAATGCATGTGGATGCTATAGAATTCACACGTACTATGACGACTATGATGGCGGAGAAAGATAAGAAGAAATATAAAAGTCATGGAGACGTAATTGAACATGCGAAGAAATATGGAGCTTATATATTTTATGGTACATTAGACCCAAGATAAGCTGATAAGTGGATTAAGACTGTGGAGAAGGTCTTTACGACATTACAATTCAATGACGAAGAGAAAATAAGCAATGTTTATGGCTTGATTTTGATAAAGCAGATGATTAATTGACCATAATTCAAAACTTGTATGGTGAAGCTTTGATTTGGCAAGTATTTCAGGAGGAATTTCGTAGGGAATACTTAACAGAAAACTACCGGAAGGAGAAGGTAGCTACATTTATTAACTTAGTGCAAGGATCAATGGCGGTCAGAGAATACATTGATAAGTTTGAGGATCTGTACAAGTACGCGAAGGATATATATCCTACAAAGGATAGGAAAAGTGAAAATTTTCATGACGGACTGCATGTATCCTTGAGAGGAAAATTGAATTTCTATGCTAGAAAAACATTTAGAGGTTAGGTTGAAAAAGTAATGGCATAGGAAATACTGGATAAAGAATTAGAAGCTTCAACCCAAATTAAGCCTAATCAATAAGCTGAATTATCATGATAACCTTGGATAGAAAGTGGGAGTAGGAGATCAAAATTCTCTCCATACTCCAAGAGCAATGTGAGGTCGGGAGTGGAAATAGACCTCAAGGAAGTTAGACATTAGTAAGACAACCAACAATGCCATCAGGATAGGTGGGTGCTGAAAGTGGATTATAAGGGAGAGACATGTTACCTTGGTGTAACATATGTAAAAAACATTATACTGGAAGGTGTAATCAAGGCAAGGTTAGATGCTACCGATGCAATGAAATTAGGCATTATGCGAGGAATTATACGAAAGTATACCCAAGAGAACCATCAATGCAAGCATTGCATACCTTTCGTAACAAAAGAAGTGGAAGGTCATTTAGGGTAGGAAGGCTAGCAGATGTATAAAGAGAGATGACTAGTTTGGTAGGAATGTCTTGGAACCAACTAGTAGAGCCAAGCTCAGCAGCTAGTGGTGTACAGTAAGCTAGGGTATATGCTGTCACGGAGAGAGAGGTTGAGGAGTCACCAAACGTAATAACGGGCAAGGTTCATATTAATTATAAGCTAGCACGTATATTGGTTGACCCAAGTTCTACATTTTCATTTATATCATAAGCTTATGTGATGCATGATAATGCTAATGCTCCAGTGCTAAATTTTAATGTACCGATGCCTAATGCTCCAGTGCAATAAAATAAGGCTAATAATCTACTATCGCCAGTAATGCATGTGGATGCTATAGAATTCACACGTACTATGACAACTATGATGGCAGAGAAAGATAGAAGAAATATAAAAGACCTGAAGACGTAATTGAACATGCAAAGAAATGTGGAGCTTATAATTTTTATGGTACGTTGGACCTAAGACAAGCTGATAAGTGGATTAAGACTGTGGAGAAGGTCTTTACGGCATTACAACTCAATGACAAAGAGAAAATAAGCAATGTTTATGGCCTGATGTTTGATAAAGCAGATGATTGATTGACCATAATTCAAAACTCATATGGTGAAGCTTTGATTTGGCAAGTATTCCAGGAGAAATTTCATAGGGAATACTTGACAAAAAACTACCAAAAGGAGAAGGTAGCTGCATTTGTTAACTTAGTGCAAGGATCAATGGCGGTCAGAGAATACGTTAATAAGTTTGAGGATCTGTACAAGTACGCGAAAGATATATATCCTACGAAGGAGAGGAAAAGTGAAAATTTTTATGACAGACTGCATGTATCCTTGATAGGAAAATTGAATTTGTATGCTAAAATAACATTTAGAGATTAGGTTGAAAAAGCAATGGAACAGGAAATAATGGATAAGGAATTAGAAGCTTCAACCCAAATTAAGCCTAATTAACAAGCTGAATTATCATAACAACCTTGGAGAGGAAATGGGAGTAGGAGATCAAGATTCTCTCCATACTCCAGGAGCAATGTGAGGTCGGGAGGTGGAAATGGACATCAAGGAAGTTAGACATTAGTAAGACAACTAGCAATGCCATCAGGATAGGGGGGTGCTGAAAGTGGATTACAAGGGAGAGACATGTTACCTTGGTGTAACATATGTAAGAAAAATTATGCTGGAAGTTATAATCAAGGCAAGGTTTGATGCTACTGATGCAATCAAATTAGGCATTATGCGAGGAATTATATGAAAGTATACCCAAGAGAATTATCAATACAAGCATCTCATACCTTTCATAATAAAAGAAGTGGAAGGTCATTTAGGGCAGGAAGGCCCGCAGCTGTATAAAGAGAGATGATTGGTTTGATAGGAATGTCTCAGATCCAACAAGTAGAGCCAAGCTCAACAGCTAGTGGTGTACAACAAGCTAGGGTATATGCTATCACGGAGAGAGAGGTTGAGGAGTCACCAAACGTGATAACGGGCAAGGTTCACATTAATTGTAAGCTAGCACATATATTGGTTGACCCAAGTTCTATATTTTCATTTATATTATCAACTCATATGATGCATGATAAGCTTAAGATAAGTGATTTGAAAGAACTTGTGATTATGAGCATGCCTATGGGAATGAGTGTAGTTTGTAAGAATGTATATAGGGATGTCTCGGTAAAGATTAATGAGAGTGAAATGAGGTGGAATTTCATACCCTTATCCATTGGTGAGTTTTATACTATACTCAGAATGGATGGGTTGAGTCATTATCGAGCAAATGTGAATTGTTATACTCGGAATAGAGAAAAAATAACATTTATTGAAGAAAATAGGAAAACTCCTATTAGGATTATATCGGCAATGATGGCTATAAAATATCTGAGGAAATGGTATAAAGCATATTTAGCTTTTATTATAGAGGATAGGCAGGAAGGTTCAAAGTTAAAAGAACTACTAGTGGTGAATGAGTTTGAGGATGTATTTTTGGAAGATTTACCAGGTTTGCTACTTGAGAGAGAAATAGAATTTAAAATTGAACTCATACCCAGAAGTGCTCCTATATTACAAGCACCGTTAAGGATGGATCCAGCAGAGTTAAAGTAGTTAAAAGTAAAATTACAAGAACTGTTGGATAAAGGATTTATCCAACCAAGTTTCTCTCCGTGGGGTGCACCTATGTTGTTTATTAGGAAGAAATATGGATCTTTTTGACTGTGTATAGATTATAAATAGTTGAATAAGGTCACAATCCGTAATAAGTATCCTTTTCCTAGAATAGAAGATTTATTTGATCAACTATAAGGAGAGAAGGTATTAAGATAGATTTACGATCTAGTTATCACCAATTAAGGATTAAGGAATCGAACATACCTAAAACTGCTTTCAGGATAAGGTATGGTCATTATGAATTTTTGGTGATGCCATTTGGATTGACCAATACACCAGCAGCATTTATGGACCTGATGAATCGAATGCTTAAGCCATATCTAGATAGATTCATAATTGTATTCATTGATGATATTCTAATGCACTCAAAATTAAAAGAAGAACATGAGGAGCATTTAAGGATGATATTAGCAATTTTGAGAACTAAGCAGTTGTATACAAAGTTTAGCAAATGTGAGTTTTGCTTGGATAAGGTTGCATTTTCTATGACATGTAATATTTGCTGAAGGAGTATATGTGGATCCTAGTAAGATTGCAGCAATTGTTAATTGGGAGCCACCAAAAAATGTAATGGAGATACGAAGTTTCTTAGGACTAGCAGGATATTATCAGAGATTCGTATAGGATTTCTCTATTATTGCGTCACCATTGATGAAATTGTTGAGAAAGAATGTGAAATTCGAATGGACTTCGAATTGTCAATAAAGCTTCGAAATCTTAAAAGAAAAACTAGTCACTACGCTAGTATTGACGTTACCAGAGAAAGGAGGTCATTATGTGGTGTATAGTGATGCTTTAAAGCAAGGACTTAGTCACATGTTGATACAAAATGGAAGAGTAGTGGCGTATTCATCAAGATAATTGAGACCGCACGAGCAAAGCTATTCTAAACATGATTTAGAGTTAGTAGCTATGGTATTTACATTGAAAATTTAGAGACATTACTTATATGGAGTAACGTGTCAAATATTTATAGACCATAAGAGCTTGAAGTATGTTTTAACTCAGAAGGAGTTAAATTTGAGGCAAAGATGCTGGGTAAAATTGTTAAAGGACTATGATTGTACGATAGAATATCACCCAAGAAAGGCTAACGTGGTTGCGGATGCCTTAAGTCGGAAGTCGAGTGGAAGATTATATTATATATATGCTATTAAGATGTCATTGTTGATGGAACTGAGGAAGTTAGATGTTGAGTTTATAGTAGACACTCCACCAGGAGTGTTAGCTACCTTAAGAGTAAGACCATTGCTAATGGAATAATTTTAGCAGTACAGTGGATGGATGAAGAAACAAAAAAGCTGTGCTTTGATGTGAAAAGTGGAAAGATGAAGAAGTTCAGTTGTAGCGAAGAATGATTTTGAAGTTTAGAAATATATTGTATATGCCAAATGTGGATGAATTAAGATGAGAAATAATGGAAAAGGCACATTATTCAGCGTATGCTATGCATCAAGGAAGTACAAAGATGTATAGAATGCTGAAAGAAAATTTTTGGTAGAAAGGAATGAAGGGTGATATAGCTGAATTTGTGTCAAAGTGTTTGACCTGTCAGCAAGCCAAGGCAGAGCATAAGCATCCCGCGGGATTATTACAATCCTTACAAATTCCTGAATGGAAGTGGGAACATATCACAATACATTTTGTGGTAGGATTTCCAAGAACCCAGCAAGGGAATGATGTTGTATGGGTGATTATTGATCTTTTGACAAAATTAGTGCAATTCTTACCTATCAAGATCAGCTACAACTTGAACAAGCTAGTAGAGCTGTATATGAAAGAAATCGTGAGGTTGCATGGGGCACGGGTATCGATCGTGTCTGATTGCGATCCAAGATTTACATCACGATTTTGGCCAAGTCTGCGGGAAGCTTTGGGTACTAAATTAAGGTTTAGTATAACTTTTCATCCTCAAATTGTTAGCCAATCCGAATGCTCTAAACAGATATTGGAATATATGCTTAGATCTAGTGTGTTAGATTTTAGAGGTAATTGGGATTAGCAAGTATCATTAATAGAATTCATTTATAATAATAGCCACCAAAGTAGTATTGATATGGCACCTTTCAAAGCGCTATATCGAAGAAAGTGTAGGACCCCAATTTGCTGGAAGGAAGTCAAAGAAAGAAAGTTATTAGGTCCAGAACTTGTGCAAATGACTACGGAGAATATTCACGTAATTTGAGCGAATTTGAAAAGGGCACAAGATAGACAAAGAAGCTACGCCAACCTTAAGTGAGCTGATATCAAATAGGACATTGGTGAAAAAGTATTTTTAAAGATATCACCATGGAAGGGCGTACTGAGATTCGGTAAGCATGGTAAGATGAGCCTAAGATTTATTGGACCATATGAAATAATCGAACGTGTTGGGCTAGTGGCTTATCGATTAACTTTACCCCCTAGTCTATCTGGAATTCACGACGTTTTCTATGGATCAATGTTGAGAAGATATAGAAGTTATCCTTCTCACATACTACATGAACAACCGGTGGAATTACAGGAGAATTTGAGCTATAAAGAAGAGCCAATATTAATTTTAGCAAGTGATAAAAAGGTATTATGAAATAAAGTTATTCCTTTGGTCAAAGTATTGTGGAAGAATTATTCTCGTGAAGAAGCTACGTAGGAACGAGAGGAGGATATGAGACAACAATATTCGTACCTATTCTCTTCAGGTACAAATTAGATTGGAAACTAGCTTTTTTCAAATTTTAAGGATGAAATTTCTTAAGTGGGGGAGAATTGTCATGTCCGTACCCAAATAATTTAAGTTATTTTGAGTTAGGACTAAATTGAAAGGAAAATAAGTTTAAAGGAAGGACTTAATTGAAAAATATTAAGTTGAGGGATTAAAGTATGAAAGGGCATAAACCACCATTCATATTGATAAAGAAGAAGAAGAAGAAAAAAAAAACAAAGGAAGGATGCTTTGTCGGCCGAAGGAGGAAGAGGAAGTAAATGAGGAACCTACATTTCAGTGAGTGGACTTCCTTTCTTCAATTCTTTGATTGATATACTTATTTTTGGATGATTTCTGGTTATTTTGGGATTGAATTCTATGTCTGCTAGTGACTTTTTAAAAATTTAAATATCACAGCATGCTATCAGGCGGTGCCTAATTGCACAGAGGCGACGCCTCTTTGAGCAAAGGTAATGCCTCAGCCTACTTTGAGCCTTTAGGTGATGCCTTAGTGAGTGATAAGGTGATGCCTCAACATGTTATAAGGTGGCAGCTTAGTGGTATTGAGTTGATAAGGTGGCGCCTCTATACTGAGTCAGCGCCTCAGTGATCCAAAATGATGTTTTAGTTGATTCTGATCAGTTTTTAACCCTGATTTGATATGTATATGATATGTAGAGTAATGCAGAGCTTTATTTTGATCAAAAACATGATTGATTATGAAAATAGGAGGATTTTGTGAGCACATGTACATTGAATGGAAAGATGGTTATAATAAGACCGTGCCCGGGGTACGGCTGGGTTCTGTGAGATATAAGACTATGTTCGGGGTACAGTAACTCACGTATGATTGATATTCTTGTACCTGGGGTACAATGAGAAATTGACGAAATTGAGATATATGATTATGATAACTATCTTTGGGACAGTGCTCGAGATTCTTGAATGCCTTTGGGGCTAATCCGAGTAGTTATAGATCGGTATACGTACCTGGATTAGACTTTCGATGTACCCACCACATTGACAGCTACCTGACCTGTTCTTGATTATATTTGGAAAATCATACTGTGTTATGATTAATATGAGAATGATATTTTGAAAGGAAAATTTGATTGAAATATGAGAAAGGAAAAAAAATTTTAATTTTTTGAGAAAATCATATTTAAATCTTTTAAGAGTTATTTAAATGATTCTTATGATTTGATCATAAACTTGTGGTATTTGTATGGATTACTTTATGTTTAAAATGGAAATATTTTGATTATTTTCAAATATTCTGGTTATTATTATTCCCTGTTGTTTCTTGGGACAGCGTTGATATATGTCCATTCACTAGGTATTTTCTTGAGAAAATACTCACCACTTTTTCTTTAAAACTTTCTTTCAGTATAGTTTAGCTGGTACATACCTATAAATAATGGCAGTGCATTGGACTACGATGACGTACGAGGTAGAGGGAGCTGAGACAGAGATCCAGTATTACATCCGCCATGACGCGGATGCCATCTTATCTTTTCATATGGATTTAGAGCCGATAGTAGTTGAGTACCATATGCACACAGAGAAGATAGACTTCCTCGATGAATGTCTTATGGTAGTCACCGTGTCGCATGCCACTATGCTGGGTGTTCGGGTCTCTTTGACCTGGATGTAGATGACACTGGACTTTGCTCATTTCTTTTTTGTTGGGATGGGTTATATTGAAAGTAACTGCTCTTTTAGTATAGATATAACAGTACTTCCCAGGGCTAGATAGGCCACTATTCGGGATTATTGGGTTGTATTATTCATTTTGGTATATATTTGTAAATATTGATATGATCCTTTTTTCCCTATGCATCCCATCTGTACTATGATATTTATAGTATATATATGTATATATTGTCGATATTTCAGTTGAGTGTTTACCGCTTTTGCCATCTGTCTCATGTTTGATTGGATGTTGTATATCTATTTGAATATTTCTATTGATAGTTGAATGATATAAGAATGATGTACAATGGATGTTGGTTAGTTTTTATTCTAGAAGTGATGCCTTTCCACGTCAGTGCCCTAGGTGGAGCAGCAAAAGCTGTAGTGCTATTTGACGAAGTGTCAGTGGGAAGGGCTGTCATATTTTTAGAAAGACCTTATCACCCACATTAAAATCAATCTCAGCTCGCTTAAGATTAGCATAGCTTCTCTATCTGTCTTAAGCTACTTTGAGATTGGCCCTGATTATTTGAATATTATCAGTAGTTAACTATACCAATTCAGGACCCAACAACTTCCTCTCCCCTACTTCTTCCCAACAAATAGGAGTTCTACACCTCTTACCATAGAAAGCTTCAAATGGTGCCATATCTAAGCTACTCTAATAACTATTATTGAAAGCAAATTCTATTAGAGGCACCTGCTTATCCCAATTTCCACCAAAATCTAAAGCATCATGAGCTCTCAACATATCCTCTAGTATATGTATAATCCTTTCAGATTGTCTATCAGTATGAGGATGAAAAGTAGTACTAAACCTCAATCTAGTACCTAAAGCTTTTTACAAACTCAGCCAAAATCTTAAGGTAAACCTCAGATCACGATCTGATACAATTGATACTGGTGTTCCATGCAACCTTATTATTTCTTTAATATATAACTCTGCCAACCTATTCAGACCATAACTAGTTTTAATCAACAGGAAATGAGCAGACTTCGTCAATCTATCCACAATCACCCGTACTGCGTCATTTACTTATTGAGTTCTTAGTAGTCCTACCACAAAATCCATGGTTATATGTTCCCATTTCCATTTTGGTATTGGAAATGATTGCAACAATCTAGCTGGGTGTCTGTGCTCAGCTTTAACTTGCTAATAAGTCAGACATTTGGAAACATACTTCACTATATCCTTTTTCATCCCCTTCCACCAATAATGTTCCTTCAATTCCTATACATTTTAGTACTTCCTGGGTGCATGGGATATGCTGAACAATGTGCCTTTTCTAAAATTTCTCTTTTTATTTCAATTTTATTTGGCACATATATTTGCTTTCCCACTCTTATCACTCCTTCTTCATCACAAGTCATGTCTTTATTTCTTCCACTTTTAACATCATCACTCCACTTTGCCACTTCATCGTCAATCCTTTATGCCTGACCAATTCTTTCCATTAGTAATGGTCTCACTTTCAAAGTAGCCAAAACACCACTAGAATTATCTACACCGAACTCCATATTTAATCTCCTAAATTCCACCAACATTGGCATTCGTATAGTATGAATATAGCGCAGATTCCCAGTCGATTTTTGACTAAGTGCAACTGCCACTATATTAGCTTTACCCGGGTGATACTCAATAGTGCAATCATAATCCTTCAGTAATTCCACCCAACCTCCTTTGTCTTAAATTCAAATCCTTATGGCTAAGGATATACTTAAGACTTTTATGATATGTGAATATTTGACAAGTTTCTTCATAAAGATAAGGTCTCTATAGCTTTAATGCAAAAACCATAGCTGCCAATTCCAAATTATAAGTAGGATAGTTTTGCTCGTGAGGTCTCAGTTGTCTTGATATATAGGCAAGTACTTTACCTTCTTGCATTAGCACACAACCTAACCCTTGCCTCGAAGCATTACTATACACTACAAATTTACCTCCCTCCACAGGTAATGACAAAACTAGGGAAAAAGTTAACCTTTTTTTCACAATCTCAAAACTCTGTTGACAATCAGGAGTCCATACAAACTTCATATTCTTTCTCAATAATCTCGTCAAAGGTGACGCAATGCTCAAGAAATCTCAAACAAATCTCTTATAATACCCTGCCAACCCCAAGAAACTCTAAACTTCTATTACACTCTTAGGTGGTTCTAAATTCACTATAGCAGCTATTTTATTTGGATCAACATATATTCCTTATGCAAATATCGCATACCCCAAAATACCACCTTGTCCACCAGAACTCACATTTATTAAATTTGGAATATAACTGCTTATCTCTCAAAATTCCTAGCATTATCTTCAGATGATCTTCATGCTCCTCCTTAAACTTAGAATACACTAGGATGTCATTAATGAATACAATTACAAACCTATCCAAATAAGGTTTGAAAACTCAATTCATTAGATCCATAAATGCCGCCGGTACATTCGTAAGCCCAAATGGCATCACTAAAAAATTCATAATGCCTATACCTCATCCTAAATGCAGTCTTAAACACATCAGACTCCTTAATCCTTAATTAATGATATCCTGACCTCAAATCTATTTTAGAAAATATTGTTGCTACTTTCAACTAATCAAATAAGTCCTCTATCCTCGGCAATGGATACTTATTTCTAATAGTAACCTTTTTTAATTGTCTATAATCAATGCATAATCTCATTGACCCATCCTTCTTCTTTATAAATAACATAGGTGCTCCCTATGGGGAAAAACTCGGTCTGATGAATCCTTTATCTAACAACCCTTGTAATTTCACCTTCAATTCTTTCAATTCTGCTGGAGCCATCCTATACGGAGCTTGAGATAAGATATTGTGTCTGGTAATAGATCAATCTTAACTTCAATCTCTCGTTTAGGTGGTAATCCTGGCTGTTCTTCTAAAAAACATCATCGAATTCATTCACTATGGGTACTCTCTCCAGACTTCTTCCTTCTTCTTATCAACCACAAAAACCAAATAAGCGTTATACCCTTTTCTAAGATACTTTATGGCCATTATAGCTGAATTATCTTGGTGAACATATTCTTATTATCTCCCACAAAGTGAATTTTCCTACAATCCTTCTTTTCAAACACTACTTGCTTCTTATGACAATTTACATTAGCTCTATAGCGACTTAGCTCATCCATATCTAATATGGCATCAAACTCACTAAGGGTTAAGGGTATAAAATCCCACTCCATTTCATCATTTCCTATCTTTACCAAAACATTCCTAACAACTGTCTCACAAATCACACTTACCCCCATAGGCATGCTAACTACTATAGGCTCATCTCTATCAAATATTTCCAGTTTATTATATAAGAGAAAGGTTGATGATATAAACGAGAATGTTATAGCAGGATTAATTAACACATAATCTAATTTATCAAAAATATAAGTCACACCTTTGATCACATCTGGTGCATTCTCAGTATCCTTCTTTATCACTGTATAACTTTATGCTTGTGGTGCATTCTTTTCCATATTAGCATGCCCTGTAGGCCTCTCCTGAGTTTGTGGAGCTCTACTAGCTTTTCTCCTTCCTCTAGTGGATCTAGCAGCAATAGGGGGTCTTCCAACTCTACCAATTCGAGGAATACTAGATCCTTGCACCGATTATTCTTCTATCATGTCTTTGGTGCACTCCTGAGTATAATGTCCTATTTCATTGCATTTAAAACATCTTATTTTGCTTCTTCCACAACTGGCCATATGATTCTTTCTACACATAATGCTCTAGGGCATTATAGCTCCTCCTCTTAGGATATTTCCAACATTAATAGGCCTGAAGGAAGGTACATGTTGTCTCACAGACATCTGGCTACCCTGTGGTCTATTATTCTCTCCTGACCTTATATTACTTTATGAGTAAGGGGTAAACCTCAACTTCCTGTTGTTATTACCCCTCCAGGGTTGCCTCAATGGTCCTTCCTGATGATGAGATCTTACTCAAGTTGTGGTTTCCAATTATTTGTTTAGTCTTTCCTCTTCTATCACCTTTTCTACCCATCCTCTAAAAGTTATTATGGCATAAAGATTCAATTTTCCTCACAGAGAGACATGCAAACCATCTCTGAATTTCTCACTTTTTGCCTATTTAGTAGGGCAGATGTCTTTCGCATATTGATACAAATCTTCAAACTTGTCAGTATATTCCCTGACCGTTATTAAGCTTTGTACCAAATTCATGAAAGAAGCTTTCCTTTGCTTTTGAAAAGTTTTCCTCAAATATTCCCTACCAAATTCTTCTTTGAACATTTGCCATGTGAAAGCTTCTTTATAAAGATTCTTTACTCTCATCAGCTAATCATCTGCTTTGTCAAACATGAGGCCATATACATTGTTCACCTTTTCTTCATCATTCAGTTGCAATGTATTAAAGGCCTTTTCCACAGTTTTGACCCATTTGTCGGCCTGACCAGGGTCCAATGTACCTTGGAAATTGTAAGCTCCACACTTCTTGGCATGCTCTATAATATCCCTAGGCTTCCTATATCTCTCTCATTCTGACATCACCGTAGCCATAATACGTGCTAAATCAGTAGCGTCTATATGAACTACCAGTGGTGCTGTTTGATTCGGCACATTTATTGGCATTGCTAGCTGCGGTGCTTGATTGATATTCCGTGCTCTTTTAGGTAATTCTCAAAAATTGAGACTGATGTAGCAAGCATGGAACTATCTTGCAGACTTCATGTTTGAAAATTTGGCAATTCGTCTCTCTCGTTGCCAATAGATGTTGACAACGGAGATGATTCCCCTTGAAATGTCTGACTCCTACTGAAGATATTTGTTAACTCAACTAGCCTTACTCTATCATTCTGGTCCCCTCGTTCTTTGTCTCTACCTCTATCCCTACCACGTCCATGTCCACGACCTTGACCTTGTCCTCCTATAAGTCCACCTCTAGTTCTTGCCATCTTTTGAAATTCAAAATCAAAAGACTTTAATATTTCTCATCATTATCATAATAAATATCATTTCTAATATCCACCAACTCAATACTCCTTAGTGTCTATTGAATCTAGTAACCTAGAGCTCTGATACCAATTAAATGTAACACCCCTACCATCATTAATTCCTTTAGTATACTTAACTAAGGAATTAATAATAGCAAAGATATTATCTCATATACCAGAAAGAATCTCTTAACAATATAAAATTTATCATATCTACTTCCAGAATATGATATTTCAAATTTTTCTATTTTTACCAACATTATCTGTAATTAATATCAATACCATATCTTACAACTAGTCTAATGAACTCATAATCACAACAATCTATTTATACAATGGTGAACTTCTTATAAAATAGCATCACTTATATTTTTAAGTCATTTTCAATCACAATGTTGAACAATCCTATTATGTCTTTTCCCATAATCATATTCATAAATAATTCCAGATGACAAGAAATATCCTTAACATAATAATATTTCATAAATATAATAATATCAGTACTAAGTACTACTTCACCATCAAACGTAGATAAAATATATACATTATATAAATGAGTGGAAGCGTACTAGTTACCCATAAAATGATACAACAAAAATACATCGATAATAGCCCATGGCATCTCTCTCTTATGATATGTCAGAACCTAAGCCTACAGGATGATGGTGGTGGAAACAAGGCAGTTACAGTCCTAGGCCAACTCTTAAACCCTCACCAAACAACATCACGTCCCAAAAAGTATTTATCTCATAAAGCTCGAGGGTGTACAATGGCCTCATCGCAAAAAGACCAAAAAGATGTAGGTATGTAACCCCACATCACACCCAGGTGAAGGTGACCTGCACGTTGGTAGAGGTGGCATAAAGAAATCAAAAAGTGGTACATATATTGTCCAAATGCTCCTCACAATAGCTGACATACGAACCTCAGCCCCTATAGGCTGCACCATAACCCTGATCATAATCTCTGCCTTCGAATCATGACAAACTATATATCTAATAAATGTCTCGGTCTTTGTAACCTCACACACTATCATCGCCCACTGTACCGCCATACTCTTCTAGCAAACTTAATAACTAATCTCAAATGAAAGAAAATCATATTTAAATACAGTGGTGAGTATTTTTATAGGAAAATTACCCAGTGAGCAGCTAACTGATCAATAATACAAAAGCATGATAAATCCTTTTTTTTAAAAAAAAAGTAATCATTCAATAAACTAAAACAAGCTTATAACCAATAATGAGGTTTAACTTTCAAAACATTTAAATGTATAAACAATTGCATAAATAAATAATGCAAAGAAACCATCTATTTTTCACGTATACTATTTACTGCCATTTCATTTTTTATTGTATATAAATTATTTCTTAGTTGTTATGATTCGTTTAGTTATTATTCCTGTATCATTTCTACGTTATATTCATTGAGACTGAATATTTCCACGTTCTTATTTGTAATATTCTATTATCAAGTTCTTTGAATTGTATATTATATTTTCTTGAGTTGGATAACTCATTTTCTATACGTATCTTTTATATTTATTTACTTGATTCACTGTATAATATACAACCTCTCCATAATATAGTATCTCTCAAGAATATCAATACAATATAATTCAATTCTCACAGCACTCAGTATCTCAACTCAACTTTCTCACGGCCTACACTGATTGTTTCACAATTATTTTATATGTATACTTTCAACCATAAGGATTCACCCTAAAGGCATATCTGAATCCATGCGTTGTCCCAAAGACAGTTATTATTTGAGTGGCCAACTCATTCTCAAAATGCTAACACATACTCTTATATATATATATACATATCATAATATTTACATTCTTCCTTTCAATTATAATTTTAATAGTTAACTTATCTCAGTATTCTTTCTGTCTCATTGAAATTTATAGAATCTTAATTTATTTCTAATAAATTTGATGAATTTAGTCTCTTTGTCTGAGACTCAATAATTTGTATTGCGTATCTCTTGCGTTGGTAAGGTAACATTATTTCAAATCTCCATTTTTGTCTCATTCCTCATAGTCTAAGTAATTTTCATTAGTCATGATATTCATGTATGATTTCCAGTGTTTCAGTTTGAGTTCCCATTCTAAAATTTAAGTTTTCAGGCATAAATAATACAGAGGCAGGCTACAGAGGTGCCGCCCAACACCTACTGAGGAGTTGCCTCATTACAGAGGCACCGCCTCAGTGATGAGGCATTGCCTTAAGCTGAGGTGTCGCCTCAATGGTGATCAGGCGTGACCTGTTCGATTAGTCGCTGTCTAATCACTATTTAAAACACGACAATTGCAGAAAATTCATGAAATTTGACTCAAAAACACATAATAATACTCCCTACACATGATTAAATTACTATGCTACTAATTCCTGACTAATATGCACCCTAAGAACACAACAATCCATTCAAAATCTACAACTAAATAACCAAAAATCCAACATTTTAAAAATCAATTCTTCAACCAAAAATTTAAATAATATCAAGAAAATATAGTCACTCACTTGGTTTAAAGTTCGAATTCGACAAATCTTGTTGTTGATCAAACCCTAGCTACAGTAGTCCGGCTTCTCCTTCCTCTCTTCTCTTCTTCTTCTTTTTTTCTCCTTCTTCCTTACCTTTTCTTCTCTTTTCTCCTTTTTTCTTCTGCATTCAACCACTCCACTTTTTCTTCTCAACTTTAGTCCTTCATTTTTGTACTTTTCATCATTAAATCCTTAAACTTAATTCTTTTCACTCTAGTCCTTATTCCTTTTCAATTTAATCTAAAACTCCTAATTTTTAATTTAATCCAATTATTCGTTCCAAACATTCAAATTTCACTTCAAAATTTCAACAAATATAATTTAACTCTTAATATTTACTAAATATTATTAATTAAAGTTTGAGAACACGAATGTTACATGCATATTTCGTATAATTTATTAAATTGGTACCAAATTACCACAACTTGGCCTTTAAAGTGGTACTAAAGTAGCACTCATATTTATACAATAAATAAATAAATGTAAAATAATAATAATAATTTCGTATAAATATGCATATTTCATATAGTTTATTAAATTGTTACCAAATTACCGCAACTTGGCCTTTAAAGGGATACTAAAGTACCATTCATGTTTATACAAAAAATAAATAAATAATCCTCAAATAATAATAATTTCTGTATAAATATGCATATTTCATATAGCTTATTATATTGGTACAAAATTACAACAACTTGGCCTTTAAAGTGGTACTAAAGTACCACTCATGTTTATAAAAAAATAAAAATATAAAAAACATAAAATAATAACAATTTTTTTATAAATATGCAAATTTCATATAGTTTATTAAATTGATACCAAATTACCATAACTTGCCCTTTATAATAGTACTAAAGTATCACTCATATTTATTTAAAAAATATAAAATAATAACAAATTCCTTATAAATATGCATATTTCATATAGTTTATTTAATTCGTAATAAACTACCGCAGCTCAACATGCTTGTAATTTTAATCATACTTTAATATTTTATTTTTTTATTTTTTTTATTTTAAATATGTTAGATAATATACACCCATGACTTAATCTGTTTAAGTTTTGGATTGGATGTAAAAGACTCCTAATAGAAGTCTACTTATTATTCTTTTGTAGAGTATGAGTTTTATGTTTAATGTACGTAACACAACCTAAGAACAACTACTGCAGAACAAGAAAAAAAAACTCTCTGCGCAGAAAAATACTCTGCGTATTTTTTTCTCTCTCTCTACACCAAAATATTATGTGTATTTTCTCTCATTCTTGATCATTCCATTGATATTTAGATTGTGAAGACATAGCCTTTGCTCTAGTAGTCAAGGCTCCGATCAACATATTTATCACGGTTTTCGCTGCAGGAGAAAAGGGTCAATAATCTATATCTCTTTGTGATTTATTATTCCTCCCTCTTTTCCTTTCATTGATATCAGAGCATGTCTTCATGATTTAGTACCATTGGCACGATATTGTTGAAAATTAAATTGAAAAATATGATTTTTGTCTTTTGGTTAGAACACTACAATTTATGAAAATCTATGTTATTCTATCCTGTAGTGCATATACATGTTTTGATTTTTGATTTAATGTGCAAATTTGATATTACTATTAAGGAAGGGGTATTTGTAAGTTTTAACCTTACCAATGAGACGAGGACACACGAAAACCCCCTACCGAAAAAAAGTCCAGACGCCTGAAATGACTAGGAATGAGTCGTGTGGCTTGCAAGCGCCACCGTCGGTGAGTGAAGCAAAGGCTACACTCAGCAAATGAGTGGGCCACATGGCGAGAGCTGATTGGTAGCTCCAGCCACGAGGCCCAATAGGCTTCTGCCACGTGATAGAAGCCATACAGTCAGCATCTACGTGTTTGCCACGTTAGCTCATTTGATCAATCAGGGGGTGACACATGTCTGCCATGTGGCAGACACGTCAGCATGCTGGTGACACGTGGCGATGATGTGGCCGCAGCATCAGCTCTTAAGACCAATAGCATGTCGACATGTAGCGCGACATGGACCAATCACATTGTGACACATGGCATCAATAATAAAAAAAGAATTTTTTTGCCCTGCACGTGGGGCGCGTGACGCACTTAAAAGGAACGTGTGGTGGCGCGTGTAGGCATGTGAGGGCTGTAGAAAACTCTATTTTTTATCTCATTTTTTCCAGTATGTGTATTTTGATTTTTTTGATTTTTTGGTATAATTATTATAAATTTTTGAGATTGAAGAAAATAATTTTGAATTTTTCCCTTGTTGTGAAAAATATTTAATTAATTAAATATTATTTAAATATTATTTTCTGTCTTCAATAATATAATTTGTGAAAATTAGAATTTTAAAATTACATTTTTAGAATTTATATTGTCTCCATGCATAATGATATTAATTGAAAATAAGTTTTCAATTATCCTTAGATTATTACTTTGTGTGATAAACTAAAATTCTTTTTTTTTGTATTATGTATAGAAAAGGAGTCATTATGCCTGTACCCGCAGTGATTAGAATTGAATCTCATCTGCAAGGGTCCGTCATCTTAGAAAAGAGATTCGTAAAATGAGAATAGAGACTATGAGACGTTATGATGATATTGATATATTAATTGAACATATTGTACGTGTCCATGGAAAGATGCAAAAGTGTGTTTTGTGTAGTGGTTACTCTCGAGGCCGTGACCTTGATGGTCTTATATCTGATATGATAAAGACCCTTAATCTTAGGGATTATGGGCAAGTTTTGCATCAATAATGGGTTGATCACAGCTATTATAATGCTATAAGAGCATTCGTAAAAATCATATCAATACAAAGAGTGATGAGAATAGTTCTTCCTCATGAAAGTATGGTTCTAGAAGTGGACAAATTGTGAAGTGTCTACAATATAGAAAAGAAATCCTGTACTCTGTCCCTTGTGAACTCAAGTATAGACTAATAGAGTCTTACCCCTTATTGGGCATTTACCTGGCTAAAGTGACAGTTCCTTAAAATAGTTTTAGTAACTATTGTTTTAATGATAGCATTTAATGTTTAGTACATCATTATTTGAGTTATGATCGTTGGATTTGAATGTTCATTTGTGTTTTGGTTTCTTTTACAATTTCTTAATAAATGTTTGAGATACATGTTTTAAATAAATGCAATTTCTTATTTTACTTATTTAATTGCGTTTATTTGCAATATTTGAATGTGTTTATGTATTGTATGATTTAAAATTGTTATGTAAAGGACCAAATGTATGATCACAAAAATTTTAGAGTTAGAGAACTTAGAAGTTTGATCTAATAATGTTTACTAATATGCATAAACTTTTAACTAGTAATATTAAAGATTAAAACTTGGATGGTAATTGGAAACATAGTGACCTCTTCGATTCTAGGTTTAGTAGGAGATTTTATTAGTTAATATATTAGATGCATATTAGTTATGTGTATTGCCTATTCTCCTAACGAAGTGCAACCATTAAACATTGAAGATCATGAGGATCAACAATGACAGCTGCCACCAAGTCCGTTGTTGCTGAGCTTAACAAGGACCTCAAGTTGAATTGGGACAATTATGAGGTCTGGAGCATGAAAATTTAATATGTGCTTGAAGAACAAGAGGTTCTTGACATGCTCAACATTGTTATGACTGAGCCTGAGGATGGATCCACTATCCAACATAGGTAGGATAGAAAGGCATACCAAACATGGAAGAAGAAGAATTCTTCTGCTCGCATTATTCTACTTAGTGCAATGGATGATGACATTGCTAAGCAATTCAAAAAGTATGAGAATGCAATGGAACTTTGGAATGATTTGAGGGAGACGTTTAGAGGTGTGTCCTTGACTAAGCTCCGCTCATTGACCATTAAGTTCGATACCTACAAGAAACGTCCTGATCATACAATGAAGAAACATCTAAGAGAGATGTCCAATATGATCAGTGAGATGAATGATGCCAGTCATGTATTGACTGAGGAGCAAAAGATTCAAGTTGTTATCCACTCTTTGCCTAACAGTTGGGAGCACATTAGGATGCACCTAACACACTCAAAGAACATAAAAAACTTTGAGGATGCTGCGTGACATTTAGAGTTAGAGGAAGATCGACTTGCGTCGGTCAATGTTAATACACAAGTGCATTACGCCCAAGGAAGCTCCTCTGCTGGAACAAGTTTCAATAGTAACAAGCACAAGAATTAAGACAAAGGGAAGGTTAAAGGGCCTAAAAAGCAAAAGCAAGAACATAAGAAGAAAGCAAGGTCAAAGAACAAGAGAAAGACCAATATTACACGTGTGAGGTGCTACAACTGTCAACAAAAGGGGCACGATGCAAAAGATTGCACTGAGCCTAAGAAGGTACACTCTATTTACTCATATGTGAGTGAAGCTTGTGTATTGAGTTCTTTGTTCTTAACTGAATTTAATCCTTTGTGGATTGTTGATTCAGGAGCAACCGACCATGTGACGAAGGATCGTGGAACCTTCATAGATTTTTGACGAGTACCTGATGGAGAGAGATGGATTTATATAGGAAATAATACAAGAATTTCAGTTAATGGAATAGGCACATGTAAATTAGTTTTACGTGGTGGTCGAACCCTTCTCCTACATGATGTTCTCTATGCTCCAAGTATTCGTAGGAATTTAGTATCTATTTTTGTGTTATTGAAATTTGATTTCAATTGGTACTTTTATGATGAAAATATATGTTTGTATTTGGGTACAATATTTTATGATTCTAGTTTTATAATGGATGGTTTCATTGTTATAGATATTGATTATGTCAATTTCAATAATAATGCTAGTTTTTCTTTAGTTACCTTTTTGCAAGATCATGAAGTTGATGTGCATTTATGGCATGCTAGATTGAATCACATTGGCCAAGATCGAATGAGTCGATTAGCAAAATAAGGCCACTTAGGTAATTTAGAAAAAGTTAAATTATCTACTTGTGAGCATTGCCTTAAAGGAAAACTAACTAGAAAACCATTTGGTAAAGTAACTAGAGCGGAATTTCCTTTACAATTAATTCATTCTGACGTATGTGGTCCAATGAATGTGAGGGCTAGGCATGGAGCCTACTACTTCATCACCTTCATAGATGACTATTCTAAATATGGTCTCGTCTATTTGATATCCCATAAACCTGAAGCTTTGAGTTGCTTCAAGACTTTTATGAATATGGTGGAAAATCAATTAAATAGAAGGATTAAAGCCTTGAGAACCGACCGTGGTCGTGAATATCTTTTTGAAGAATTCAAGACTTTATGTGATGAAAAAGGAATTTAGCATCAGTTGTCTATTCCTAGAACTCCTCAACAGAATGGAGTTATCGAAAGAAGAAATAGGACTCTTCTTGATATGGTAAGATCTATGATGACACAAGCAAATTTGCCAATTTCCTATTGGGGAGATGCATTGCTTACTGCTACTTATGTTCTAAACTATATGCCCTCCAAGTCTGTTACTACTACTCCATATGAGTTATGGACTGGTCAAAATCCAATCTAAACCATTTAAGACATTGGGGTTATGTTGCCTATGTTTATAATACCTCTAGTAAATATGGAAAATTTGGTTCAAGAGGTAAGAAGAGTATCTTTGTGAGATACCTTGAAGTGTCAAAAGGATACATTCTCATAGGTGAGCATGAAATGGCACAATGATAGAATTTAAATCACGAGATGTCGTATTCATTGAGAATGAATATTCTAAGTTGGGCGATGTAGGTCAAAACTATACTCTCTATAAGACCCAAGAAATGAACACTCAAAGATCACTCCATTCGAGTAGGAGAAATCTAGAGGAAAAAGATAATGGTCTTTTACCTCCAGATAATTTGAATGTTCATGATCTTGAATTAAGTAGGAGTATGATTCCTAACTTTAGTGGGAGTATACAACTTGAACCAAGTGGGAGCATTCTGAATTATGATGAATATATGAGACATGTTTATTAAGATTCTGAATTGCGAAGATCACAAAGAAATAGTGATATACCTAAAAGATATTGATATGATGGTATAAGTCAAACTCTTTTAATTGACCTACAAGAATATGATGAGCCAAGGAATGTGTCTGAAGCTCTTTCATATCTAGCTAAAGGAGAATGGATTAAAGCAATGGAAGAAGAAATAGCATCCATGACATCAAATCATGTTTGGGAATTGATTGATTTGCCAAAAGGATGTAAAACAATTGGGAACAAGTGGGTCTTAAGATTAAACGAAAGGCTGATGAAAGTATTGAAAGATACAATGCTCGCCTAGTAGAAAAGGGTTACACACAACAAGAAGGGATTGACTATGAGGATACTTTCTCTCCTGTTATAAGATTTACATCTATAAGGTTAATTCTGGCTATAGTGGCAAATTTATACATAGAGCTACATCAAATGGATATAAAGACTAATTTTCTCAATGGAGAATTAGATGAAGAAATCTATATGCAATAACCAGTAGGTTTCGAATAAAAAGGCAGTGAAGAAAAGGTTTGCAGATTATTGAGATCAATCTATAGCCTTAAACAGTCTTTTAGACAGTGGTATGTTCAGTTTCATAATGCGGTTATTTCAAATAATTTTATTATGATAGATGAAGATCACTGTGTTTATTTTAAAAGCTCTGGAAGTAAATTTGTTATTATGACATTATATATTGATGACATACTTATAGCTGGAAATAATGTCGAATACCTTAAGGACATCAAAAGTTGGTTGTTATCCAATTTTGAGATGAAAGGTATGAGTGATGCAGTGTATATTCTTGGAGTTAAGATTTTAAGAGATTGTTCGAGAAGGTTGTTGTCTCTTTCTCAAGAGATATATATCAATAAAGTCCTTGAAAGGTTTAATATACAAAGTTGCAAACCAATAAGTAACCCTATAACTAAATGAGAGACCTTTAGTAAGAGAATGTATCCCCAAACATAATAAAAGGTTAAATGTATGAAGAACGCTCCTTATGTAAGCGCCATTGAAAGTCTTATGTATGCGATTATGTATAAGACTTGATATTTGCTATGCTATTGGGATAATAAGTAGATATAAATCCAACCTAGGCGAAGCACATTGGAAGGCAGTTAAGAGGATTTTGAGATACTTGAAAGATATTATGGACTACTTATTATGTTATCAAGGAAATGATCTACAACTGAGAGGATACACAGATGCTGATTGGGCTGGAGACATAGATGAGAGGAAATCTACATCTGGTTTTATTTTTTTTATTATGCAATTATGCCATCTCCTGGAGTAGCAAGAAACAAACATGTGTTGCCTTATCAATAATCGAAAGTGAATTCATTGCATTTTCAAGTACTGTCCAAGAGGGAGTCTAGATTAAAAGATTCCTATATCATCTTAAAGTAACTTTCTCTGAAGAACCTGTGATAATCATGAGTGATAGTCAATCATCAATAGCTTATACTAAGAATCCCAAGTTTCATAGTAAAACTAAGCACATTAACATCAAGTATCATTACGTTAAATATATGGTAACACGAGGAGAGGTGAACTTAAAGTACATTTCTACGCATGACATGATAGCAGATCCTTTAACAAAAGTTGTCACTAGAGATGTGTTTGAGAGGCATATTAAATGTTTTGGTTTGTGTAGATTTTAGATTATACTTTGCTTATCATATAATTTGAACATGATTTGTTATATATTTATTTTAAATAAATATATGGATGTTCATTAGGCAATATACAATGTGTTAGTATTAAATATATGTGACATTTAAAGCATATTGGACAAAGAATTATTCCACTCACACGGGTGTTTACCTTAATTTTGTTAAATATGTTTAACAAAGATTAGGATGAAGCAGTATTTTAAACAGATAAGGGAGTTACGAGAGCCCGTTTAATATACGTATGTCATCTTGCTTAAGTATTATATGAGTTCTAATTTAAGTGCGAGATAAAATCTTACATTTTATTACATGATTTGTAAGTAGAGTTATGTAATCTTTAAAAGGAGAATTAAAGGCAATTCTTCTTGATTCTGTCTTTAATCGCCAAAAGCAACCTCTATTAAGTATTAAGGTTTGGTGTTGAGGTACACCTAAATGTGTAGCTTCTGTATGGTGTTAAATATATGATTATGATCATTTTGAAACACACACTTTTTTTAACAAAAGAATGAGCACCATAACGTATGATTCATACTATGCGTGCGAAAGCCAACCGGGGATGGGAAGTTATAAAAATAATTAAATGATCTCAACCTTCATTAGTGTGAGACCCGTTCCATAAACTTATAGTTTTTGGAAACTTACCCTTAAGACCTGGGGCATATTTCTAAAGTATGGTTTGATGTGGCTATTTTAGAAAAATCTCTGAAAGGTCATGTGAGATACGGCCTAGAGAAATTGGCTGGATAAGCGAGTTAAACCATATAATAGGAATAGTGTATGAAGGGAAGATTACTGATAGACTACATTCAATGTTTCTATTATTCATCGGCTAGCCTATTATGAGTGCCATAAGTGGTGCATACATAATAGTAGACATAGAATATTGCTAAAAGATCAAGAGGTAGCAGTGAATATAAAGAAGTAATCTGGGGTAAGGCATATGTCAAGATATAGAATTTACTATCGAGACACTATATATCTCTAACAAGTGTATAGCATAAGTGCTCTCGTTATATGTTGGTCGCACGATCTATTTATCAGTATGAATGGGATAAAAACTGAATATGTTCAGTCATGTGCGAGTGGGAGATGTTGGATAATATACATCCATGACTTAGTCTATTTAAGTTTTGAATTGGGTGTAAAAGACTCCTAATAAAAGTTTACTTTCTACTCTTTTAATGAGTATGGATTTTATGCTTTGTACGTAACACAACCTAAATACCTACGTTACAATTGACAAAGAATACATAGAATTTTTTTTCTCTCTCTACACACTAAAAAAATACTCTGTGTATTTTTCTCTCATTCTTGTTTATCCCAGTGATACTTAGATTGTGAAGACAATAGTCTTTGCTCTAGTAATCAAGGTTTCGATCAACATATTTACTACGGTTTCCGCTGTAGGAGAAAAGGGTCAATAATCTATATCTATTTGTGATTTATTACTCCTCCATCTTTTCCCTTCAATGATAAAAAGTTCTAACACTATAAATAAATCAAACATGGAATACAAATAAAATAGAGGAAGAAGTAAAGAAAACTATTTTGAAGAAATCTCTAATCTTCAATCCTTGTTGAGCGCTTGATTCCTACGTTCGAGTTGTTTGTAGCCGTCTCTCCCCTTTCCGGAATTCTTTTCCTTTTCTTCATGTTTCTACCATATTTATAGTCCTCTTAATTAGGGTGATAATTGGTCTTTTGGGTCTCTAAATTTTCAGCTAAAAAGGAAGGAAAAATAGCCCTAAAAGTTAAATTTCTCGCATGGCGCTGCAACGCCCAAGCCTGGCACTGCGAATTCTACCAAATTCGCACAAAACAGCCCCGAGGGCACTGAGGCGCTCTCGCTTCTGCCAGCTTCGCGAATTTTAGCTTCTCAGGCATATCAAAATAATCAAAATGCCCCTGTAAACCAAAAGTACATATGTAAGGAGAAAAATGAAGAAAATGGCATTTCTAACTACATAAGAAATAATTTTAACTCTAAAACTAATAAAATTTAACTAAAAATCATAAATTAAACATCTAAAAACTATACTAAAATAGCACACAATTATATAATACAAAGCATCTTTTATTTTTTAAAAAAGAAAAAAAAATTAATGAGTTAGTAAAATTTTTCTCCTTAAAATATATTATTTTAAAATAAAAAAATATAATATTTTAGTTTGTCAAAGTTTAAAATTGTTTATATGACACTGAATTTCAGTTTAAAATCATAAGCTTTTCACCTTTTAATAATTTTAACACGTTTTTTAATTAAAAAATCCATTTCAATGTCATATAAGTAATTGAAAATTTATAACAAATTATAATATTATTTTTTAATTTTAAAATGGTATCTTTTAAGAAGAAAAAATTTGCTAACTCACTAAATTCTCTCCGTTTTTTTTAAATTAAAAGAAGTTTGGTGTCATATCAACATTAAACATTAAACACTGTAACATTTTATAAGATGTTAAAATATTGATTGAACAAATATAATTTAGTATTGGCTTAATTACCTAAAAAATTCTAAATTTTACGAGTTTTAATATTTTTTTTGATAAAATTTTTTAAAAATATGTTAAAATTATTTAAAAAATTGTAAAATTTATATTTTTTTATATTTTAAAAGAATGAACTAAAATTGTTAAAATTTATTAAATTTAGAATTTTTTAAGTAAAATTGGAAAAACATGTTAAAATTATTATAACTTATAAAGTTTAAGATTTTTTAAGTAATTAGACTTATATTTAATTAAAAAGAATGTAAGCTTAAAAAAATCAGCTGATTTTATGTTTATTATAAGAATATATAAGAGGAAATCTATG
>CATIWO010292689.1:0-25689 GCA_949673435.1 Macaranga tanarius
CGGGTTTTATCCGGGTGGCGACTCCATTCTCCAACCAAAGCCCTTTAAAAAGGCCCAACGTTGTACTCCTAGTGGGCCCTGAGCCTGCACAGTGCCGTGGTCGCCGAACACTTGGGCGCGCGCTGAACCCCGCCGCCTACAACAAGACATGAACGAGTGCAAGAAATGAAGTGTAGAAAACAATGAAGTGTAGGAAATAAAATGCAGGAAACAAGGAAGTGCAGGAAATGAAGAAGAAGTGCAGGAAATAAAGTGTAGGAAATAAGGAAGGAGTGCATATGTTAAACAATATGTAACAATATTGAGAAAAATGTTTGAGTAAAAAATAAAATAAAAAAAATATTGAGAAAAAAATAAAATGTTAAGAGTATTTTAAAAATAGAAAAAATTTTGAGTATAAAAAAATATTGAGCAAAAACAATATTAATAAAAAACATTACCTTAAAAAAATATTGAGCAAAAAAAAAATATTAATAAAAAATAGTACCTTAAAAATATAAAAAAATTGAGAAAAAAATGAAAAAAAGTAGTAAAAAAAAATTGATTAAAAAAAAAAAGAATCAAATAGCTTCTAGAAGAGCCATGATCTAGATTTGAAAAAAAATACTTCCTTAAAACTATTTTTGAAAACACTTTTGGTCAATATGGCTTTTGATATTATTTTTGGTTTTCTGGCTATTTTTGAAAAAATCCCTTATAATTATTCTTCATTGATTATTAATAAAAAGAAAAATAGATATTATAATAGTAGAGTTATTTAATAAGCAATTAGTAATAAATAATTAGTATAACAAAATCAAAATATGATATATATATATATATATATATATATATATATATATATATATATATATATATATATAAAGAAATTAAAAAATGTCATTTTAAGTATAACAGACAATTTAATTTATCACGATTGATACGGTGACAATTATTATAGTTTTTAAAGATAAATAAAGTGGCAATTAATTTGTCATTATACGTTATTTTTAAAATAATTATATTTGCCACTAAATATTAAACAGGTAACTAACTTTTATTTGTTTCAATATATGTCACTAATTAGTTACCAGTACAACAATATTCTAGTCAAATTTTTTTATTAATTTCTAGAAAATTTAGAAACTAATAAATAATTTATTGAGGTAAATAAATATGTTTCTATACATTATTTGTTATGTAGTGGATCTATATATATCTTCATAAATACATTAACTCAATAATCAAGTTGTAATTTTGATAAATTCATAAATTTTATAAATTTATTTTATATTTATATTTATTTAATTATATATATATATATATTATACTAATATCACTCTTATCATTTCTAATACTAAATTTTATATTCTATTATTTTTTCTTTTTCATGTATAATTTTTAAGTCTGTCACAAATATAAACATGTAAATATTTTTATAAAATAATTATTATATTAATATTAATTGTCGATGGTAATTCATATAATGTAATTTATATTCTGTACAAATTACTATCAGCAATACATATTATTTAGCATTAATAATTTATATTTTAATAATATAAATAACATTAATATATATATATATATTTGTGTTAAATTATGACTTTTAACTTGCAAGTTATAGAATATTTTATAACAGAAATTAATATTCTGAAAAAAAAAGAAAGTAATACCAAACAGCACTATTTATAAGAGAAAATTAGCATTAATATTATTTAAATTCATAGTTGAGGAGTAAATAAATAGGTAAATTTAAATTCAAATACTTTGCAATAAATATCAAAACAATCAAACAGATGAACACATTTTTTAATTAATAAATTTATTTGTTATTGTAATTAGTTTTTCAAAAATATTTTACGAACAAAAGAAATAAAAATTAATTTAATAATAATATCAATAAAATTTAAATACCGTTATACAAAAGCAAAAATACCCAATTTTTAAAAGATAACAGTGTGCAAATTGGTAGAGTCCCAAACATGCGACTGTCACTACAGCACGTCCACGTGGCAGCTCCACATAAAATCTAGTCAGTTGTAATAATGATTATTTGAAAAAACGTAAACAAAACAAACCTTATTATCCACTAATTCTTATTTTTCAATCCAAATAATAATAATAATAATAATGATTTTTTTATTTAGATATTTATTCACAGCTCAAAGCCTCAATGATCCTCTCATAAATAACAATTATTATTATAAAGAAAATTTTAAAAAAATCATCTGGGTAATTTTCGGATTCTGATAATCCGACAACAGACTGACGATGTCGACGCCGGACTTTGCGGGGATTTTGGAGAACTCAAAGGAGCTTGATCGGTTAAGGAAAGAACAAGAAGATGTTCTTTTAGAGATCAATAGGTTGCACAAGAAGCTCCACGCTAGTAAGTCTCTTTGTTGTAAGACATTTTTATGATCTAATGTACTATGTGTTTTTGATGTTTAGTTAGTTTTAGGCTAATGGGTTTTGTTGTTTTGCCTTAAATTTTGTTGGGTTTTGCTTAAATTTTGTTGGGTTTTGCTTAAATTTTGATTTTGTGGTTGTTGGGTTTTAGGTAAATGACTGTATTTACTGAAAAAAATTCAATCTTTTTTGGTAATTTGTGTAAGTTTTGAGCGACATAGGATGGTTTCTGATGTTTGTATTTTATCAGCGATACAAATGGGATGATATGCAAGTGAAGTTCGATCCATTTGTTTGAAAAGTAAAAATTTGTTTTCAATTGTGGACCAAGTGTGTTGACAGTAGCTGATCAACTTAACTCTTTGCACTTTTTAGCTGCAGTGGAATATTTCCCTTAAAAGCTTAATACAAAGAAGATGAGTTAATTAAAACTGATAATTGGTTGACTCTGTGACTATTAGTTGGTTCTTTAAGCTGGAATTTGGTTTGCCAAGTGGATGGTTTCTGATGATGTGTGGTTTAATAGGACTCATATGTTGTAATTTGAGGCTACTTTCTCAGAGGTCACTTGATAAGGCAACTAATTATAGCAAAAAATTTGTCACTTTGTGATATCCGGTATGGTCAAAGATTGAGCGATATAAGGAAACTAATCATAATCAAAGTCGGTAGACTTTTATGTACAGAAAGGAAGATATCTCTGCCAATTAGGTACTTTAATGCTCATTTTTTCATATTAGTTTGTAATTACTTACCCAAGGTGGCTAATAAGGCATTGGTTATTGCTAAAAGTTATCATTCATCATCAGTCATGATCAAGCATTCTTCGGCTTAGCTTACTCTTCCGGTTCATATATTGTATTATAAACAACTAGAACACCCCTTGAATTATAATTATGTGGACAATTTTTTTTTTTTTTTCATTTTTCAGTTTAGTTGCTTGTTCCACTGAACATTGATTGCTAGCAGACTTGAGGCTCATAGAAAATTGTGCAAAATAAAGGAAGGCTAAAGGAAGGCTATTGGTTTCAACGTGTCATTTATGTAAACCAAAAGCTCAATGTTTAGGAATCAAAATAACACAGAAATGATAGTTTAGCTACTAAATGAAATGGCAAGCACTAACGTCTGATCTTAGGTTTGGTCAACTATTTAATGAAAAAATCATTGGCCCAAGCTGTACAGGCTCATGTGAGCCAGACTTGAGACCTTCATAACTTCTCACTGAGTGCTTTCTTTTGTGCTGGAGAACATGTGGCGTCCGAAAATGCTATATATCTTATTTCGTTCCAGGAGCCTTTGCATTTCATATGCTGAAGTAGTATTTAACCATCAAAGTAGGAATACTGGCACATCATGTGTATTGCAGATCCTGAAAATTTACTCCAGAGAGAATTTCATCGTTCGCCTCCTTGTCTTGAGTATTTTCCTGTACGAATTTCTACTTTTTAGAGCATTTTTCATATATTTCATCAGATTTATTAATATAAATTCAGTTGAGGGAGTTATATTTTGCTTGTCATGGTTCAATGATAAATTATTGCAAAGCTAGCCTAATTGTGATTATTTTTGAGGTTTCTCTATTCAATTCCATGCGTGATCGAGGTTCAGCAAAAAAATTAATGGTGCTTAGCTTTTCTTAGTCTGTTTCTTCTTGGTAGATAGTCAATCCAAAATTGCTAATTATGAAACATTCTTTTGTTACAGGTTGATATTTTTCTTACTTATTCTTGTTTTTGCCCATTCATGACTGCTTATTTATACCAACTCTGGACTTTTTTTCCTGTAAATGCAGCTCCAGAGGTGGTCGAGAAGCCTGGTGATAATTCCTTATCAAGGCTCAAGAATTTATATACTCAGGCCAAGGATCTCTCTGAGAATGAAGTAAAGTATGTTGATTAATGTTATAGAGTTGATTGCTTCTCTCTCTCCCCCCTCTCTCTCTCTCTACCTAGTGCGGACCTACTTAGTAAATAGTAATTTTCTGTCAAAACATGTTTATCACTTGAGTGATACACTGTACTGATTTGATTCAGTGAGAACTGTTGCAGTTTGAAATGTGGTTCAGTAGTTTTCACTATCTGGATTTGTGGATGCAGTGTGTCCGGTCTCCTCCTGAGTCAGTTGGATGCTCTTCTTCCATCTGGGCCTTCAGGGCAACAGCGAAGGAGGATAGGTGTGCTTCATAAATTTTGAACTTTGCTTTCATTATGTATGAAGATTTTGTATTTGCTTCTATCATCTGTTGCTTTGCATGAAATGGTATATCACCGTAGGGTTTGCATGCTCCTTTTCTTTGCTGAAGTAAAAGGAATGTCTTTGGTGATGAATATGTAGATGGGTGCAATAATCGTAAATATATATTTATAAATACGTATGTATTGAGGTTGAATCACATCAACTATTTAGAGCTGCTGGATATCAAAGTTCCCTAGAACATTCTGGATTGCTTTTTGTTTTTCAGAAGGCACATCACATTCTTGCAACTCAATAAACAACGCCTTTCACCTGAAAAATGTCCACTCTATGCACTGTAGATTAAAAAAAAGTCATATTTTAGACATTTACTCTCACAGGACAATTGAGTTGATGATTCATTTTCTAATCTTTGAATTAAAGGACTGTCTTTGTATCCTGTCGCTAATTCTAGAATGGCTTTTTGGTAAAAAGGTATGATTTTGTTATTGACTTCTGAGTCATCAGTAAGATTTTTCTGGCAGTCTAGTGGCTGGATTATAGACCGAAGGGTGGCAATCCCAATTCTTAATGCTTTGAGTTCTTGCTGAAGTTGGGATTCAGTTGTTGCTTGTTGTGATGTTAAGAGACTTAATGAGATGAGTTACCTGATGAAACCTTTTGCCTGTAAAATTTAACATGTTTATAGGTTGTATAAGCTTAATGTAAACCTCTAGTTAACAAAAATATGAAATATAGAGTAGCTTCTAAAGTCGTAAACTTCAATTTGAACTATGTATAGATGACTTATAAAAAAATAATAATAATTTTCTTTGTATATCCAATCTCGTAAGACACTAGTGTTGTTGTTTATGAAACTCTAAACTTCAAATTGATTAGATAGCATTAAATGAATTGCAGATGGTAATGATCAGAAAAGGAAAAGAATGAAAACTGATTCAGATATGCCAAGGCTTTCTACTTCAATGAGAAATCAACTTGACGCTTGTGCTGGTCTAAAGGGTGAACAGGTATGGATGTAGCTCTTTGGTAACTGGTCTTTTGTGGTTACAATTGTGTTATTTTAAATGACATTTTCCTTGCATGAATATTGACAAATACAGTGTTCCATTTCATTCTTTCTTACTGAAGGGATTGTCTTGTTCTTCAGGTAGCAGCTAGGGTCACAGGAAATAATGATGAAAAAGATGAGTGGTTTGTTGTAAAAGTGATGCAATTTGATAGGGAAACAAAAGAGTAAGTTTAATTCCTGTACATGCTGTGCTTCAGTTCTTTAACTAACCTAGGTGCCCATGGTACTCATCAATATTTCTTTGGCTGTTGATAGCATGGTGATTGCGTAGTTATTCATTTTTCATAGTTTTCTTGATGCACATGTTGTCTGTTATAATGTGCTTGTTGACAGTAATGATTTCCATCTGTTGTTATGAAACCATCAGGGTCCAAGTGCTCTGGTGGCAAAAGTATAGCTCAGGAAAATATGGGATTTATTTTTTGTGCATCAGCAGCATGCATATTAATGCCTTCCATAATGGAATCCCTCAACCTGCAATTGCTTAATCATGCTTTGTTGATTCTAGGCAAATAATAATTATGTTTAGCTTTAATTCATTATTTTTCAGCACTGACACAATTTTGCATGCTAATATAGCTAACTAAGCACCCTAATATAAAATGCTAAAGAAACATTGCAATGCCTTTGCACTTTCATGGTGCATGTCCATGGAAATCTTTGTCAAGTCACCTCCTATATTCTCAACTTAACGAGTTATTTCAATTGCAGATTCTTAAAGCCTTATATTTCTCCTTTTTACAAGCTTTTATGGGCTCTAGCAATAGCTCAAAACTTTGGCTTATCAAATGACAATGTGGTATAAGCGGGTGCATTTTTGAGCTGACCATAAGTTGCTTTTAGGCAGTTTAGCTTTTAGCCCTAGATTAATTACTATTCCTTTTTCAATATATGGTGATGGGACACAACATCGAAGCTTGACTGAGAAAAGAAGTCAAGGAATGAAGCTGCTTCTCTAATAGCGCCATAGGGCAAAGAAAATATTGCTCTACTGGGTCTTTCATTTCAGTTTAGAATCATCTGCTTGTTTATCTTAAAGGTTTTAAAACTCTGCAGATTTGAAGTACTTGATGAGGAGCCGGGTGACGATGAAGAGGGTGGCGGCCAAAGGTATATATGATTTAAGGATCCCTGCATTTATTTTTTTGAGAGAAAGAATGCTTGTATTAATTTGATTATCTCAATTTTCTTTTCCATTGTTGAATATTAGTTCTGGTTGCTTCCAGAACTTGCCTTAATCATGCTGGTATTTAAGCATCACAAATGGTGTTGATTTTTGTACATTGTTGTTTCAGAAAGTACAAGCTGCCAATGTCATGTATTATACCATTCCCCAAGAAAAATGATCCGTCTAGTGTTCCTGATTTTCCTCCTGGAAGACATGTTTTGGCTGTTTATCCAGGGACAACGGCACTCTATAAGGCAACTGTTGTCAGTACCCCACGGAAGGTAACTGTTTCATTCTCTTGTTTTGATCTATAATAACCAAAATGTGGCATTCGTAATTTGCTAATGGATTTTCATTCATCAGTTGTTTGTTTACCCATTTTTAAATGTGTTCTGCAACTCTGATTTGGGACTGACTAATTTTTATTGTGAATATCACGGGATGCCTTCAATCAATTGTTCCACGTACTTTCAGAGAAAGACTGACGAGTGAGTATTATCCTCGAATTTCATCCTCACTATGCTGTTTGTGGAAATTATGCAATGTTGTGTGGCTTTTGGACCATGTTTTGCTGAAATGATTGCCATTAACATGTCCCCCCTCCTTCTCTCACGTTATGTGGGGTGGTTGGGCTGCTTTTGCTAATCAATTTATGCATATAATCTTCAGTATGGAAAATGAATCCTAAAATAGACAGGAAGCATAATTGGATATTAAACGTTGAATATTCTGAGTAATTTATTCTTTGGATATGATCTGAACCAGAATTTTTTAATGATCATATGAGTTCTAAATGCTTCAATAAATAGCATATAGACTTGGACATTCTGAATCTGAGTTCTTGCTGCTATTTTTATGTTACTAGTGTTGTATCATGTCCTTGTTTTTGTTGGACAGATACTTGCTAGAGTTTGACGACGATGAGGAAGATGGAGCCTTGCCTCAGCGGGCGGTTCCTTTTTACAATGTGGTTGCCTTGCCTGAAGGACATCGTCAATGAATCCTTGTTTATATTTTGTGCATAATTAAAGTTCTTGTGTTGTACACCAGACAATTTTGTATCCCCATTTCTTCCCTTGAACTGAAGGGGGAACGCCACTCGTATCTGTTTTACTATGAAGAGGCTAGTCCTAATTCTGTCTGAGCCATAAAAGTTATCTTAGTTAAACATTTGCTTCAATTTCCAGGACTTTGGTTGTGTTCCTTCTTCGAAATTGGAAATTGAGAGTTTCTGTGGAAGATGGACGGCAGAGGCAAGGGCATAAATTTTGAAAATTTTACATTATATTATATGAAACCTTAAAAAGTCAAAATAGGCGTTTTTACATGTCAAATGGTAGCCAAAAAGGAAAAGATAAGAGAATGTATGATCATTTTATAAATTATAACGAAATTTTACAAATAGAGTAACAAGCCTTCTTATATTTGGTTCCAAAAAAAAAAAAAAAACAAGCCTTCTTATATGTATTAAAACTTCATATTTGTGCCGATGGTGTGATGATAGTTTTCCCAACTGTTTATATGCCTTCATTTGAAAAATTAGGATTGGCTAAAACTTAAAGCAAGAGAGACCATGTGCTGCTGCCTGTTGCCTTCCAAGCTCAGACAAGGTTGTGGCCCATTATATGTCCTATGGTATAGCATGAAATCAGGTGCACCGGTCTGCTACATGGCTTGAGGAAAAGGCACAACTTATGGTGAGTGGGGTGTGAGACCATTGAGGTGAGATGATGGCAAAGGACCTTCAAATCTATTGGTTGCAGTTGATCGAAATTTTTCATAATCATAGCAAATGAGACTGGCAATATGGTTTCTGTTGGTTACAAAAAGTTATGGCTTGAATCATTCCTGGTTTAAACTTTTGACTTGAGGATTCCACTGAAAGGATTCACTGGCAGTTCATGGAGTAAAACTGATAGAAGGGCTTGATATTTAACAGGATGATTGCAGGCATTGATCACATGAGCTTTTTGGACACAAATGATTTATTAACCTGGAAATATTGGTACCATATATGGATCCTAGCTGACAATGTTACCATAAAGAAGAAATATGCTAACCAATCACATAATCTAGAATAGAGAAATCGATCATTTATTGCTCTTTCTCAATCTGATTTCTATAATTTACTTGAAAATTCTTAAGGTTATCATAATCAACCTCAAGAACTAATCACATACAGCTTTAACGTTTAACAATGTGGAAAGCAAAGCTTTTCATTCTAGTGATGCACCTTCCAAAGCTTCTGATCTGATCATTCTGCTCATTGTCTGTGACAAGCGTGTGTAATTGGAATTGGAGGGTCAGCTAATGAACCATTCTGCGTGTGGTCGGCAACCCATTGATTTGCAGCCTGAGAATAGTGTACACCATCCCAGCTTGTATAGATCGACGGGTCATTGCAGGGTGCACCATATACTTCAGTATTGTTAACCATTCCCTTAGTTCCACACCATACATGATCAAATTTCACGTGATACCCACAGCAGACCTTCAGTGGATCAGCTAATCCTGCAAATTAAGACGTGTATAAGATTACGAGAAACTGAGCAGAATCCCCTCATTACTTTTTCCAGTAAAGGCAGTACCACTGCTTCATAACAATAAAAGACAACAAGAACAGTGCTGAAATTAAAAGATAATTTCCAAATGTAACATTGTTGATTAGCCACTGAATTTGCAACATTTTATGACATTTCGTAACAAATGATTCGTTCCAACCAAGTGTTAAAATAGTAATTTTCTAGCATTGGATATAATGAGAAGAAAAAAAAAAAGGGTTGCATTTTCCATCAACAAAAATCATGACTTAAAAATGAAGCTACGACGAGCCTTGACGATTATGTTAATTTACCTAAACTCTTTGCATCTTTGATAAGTTCATACTTAGCGGCATGTACATCCACATATGTAATTGCAGCTTTTGGAAGCTCTGTCCTTAATTTGACGATTCTATCCTTAAGCTTGCTGTTAAACTCTACAGACATCTCATTTTGAGCCTTGACACAGCCAAGTTCATCAAGATAACCAGGAGGTGGATTTGAGACATAGAATAGATTTACTGGCAAACAACCAAAAGGGCTTGTGTTGTGGATCCAAAATGCCCTCGCTCCTTGTTGATATAAATGCTGAAACATACACAAGCACACACAAACATGTCAAATACGAATGTGCAAGAATATGTTTAAGGTTTTCACTTTTAGCAATCACCATTTAGCATAGTACATCTCAGGGTTTGTTAGCACTGTTGTAGCTGTTCTTGATTATACAAACAGAATTATATATGCATAAGAATTGTGCAGATTTGGAAATTATAAACTCTATAACAGTCAAAAACACTTCTTACAATATCTAAAAGAGTACTTTTTCAAGAGGCAGCTTCAATCAGCAAATACTAAACAGGCACTTCAGTACTCACTTGGACTGCTGTAGCTAACTGGTTAACGATGTCCGGCATTGCTGCTCTAAGCTGATCAGTACTCATCTTTCTAAACCCAACAGAGAGATCATTTTGGCCAATATCAAAAGTGTAAAGAGCCTTGGCAAATTCCTCAGGTCTGGGGAGTTTGTCTGCTTCAGGGGTACCTTTCACTGAACAACATGAAAAAAAGAAAAAAAGGGAACATGTTAACAGTTAACTTATGCTACCAAATACAAACATTTCTAATTAATATCAAAGTAAAAATTAAAAACTAAACCTTGATAATAGAGATCAGCAGTTCGAGATTTAAACTGATCAAATTGCACAATCTGCATATCAAGAGAAAATGGGCTAATGCCATACTCAAATATAGTCTCATTCTGCCTCCTAATAGTAGATCCTCCTGTAGCAAAGTTGGCTCCATGCCTATAATTTGTTCCAATTGAATTTAAGTAGGCACTCAAGTAAGGCAATTTTAACCTCTCAGCTGTCAAAAAATACCAAACCAATGATCACCCACTTACAAGACAGATATAAAGAATCAATATTGAAACAAGAAACTTCAGATGTTACCTATGAAATCAATAATGAGACGGCCATCAGAATCTCTGCCAGCAGGTTTATGAAAGAAACCTTCACCATAAGGAGCTCTAATTGGCTCAAAAGCAGCAGATATGCCACCAGTATCAGAATTTGAGTCACCAAAGTTATAAATTGCTGGAAACTCACATGGTGGCAATGGTACAGCACCAATCTTTACACTCAAAACCCATGAAACTGCCAACCCAGTAACCAATACTCTCCAATAATTAATACCCATTGTCGCTTTTGAAGAAATGTAGTTCATTCAAAGCTTTTTAAAGAGACCCAGAAACAAAAGGAAGTAATTTTTTTGGTGTTTCAGGACAAAAATGTCTGTTAATTTCCTATTTTACAGGTGTGGCTAAATCCTTATCCAAGAAAGTAAAATACTATGATACTTTTCTAGTATTTTGTTGGTTTGTTGGATAATTTTTTTTCCTGGTTTCCAGCTTTGTGCATTGATTGCATTACATTTCTGTTGCTTTTAGTCATAGTTCCATTTCCATGTTTTTTGCTTTTCCTTTTTTGTCTGTGCCTGCTGTGATCCACAAGAACAGTAAGTGATTCACCCTATCATGATTAAATTAATTATCTTATAATTATAAATTTGTTTATTATTTAATTACTTAATTCAATGTATTAATATTTATCTTTTTTAAAATGTGATATAGAACTCAGTGTTGTTGGGACAGAAAAAAATAGCTGTTTTTTTTTTACTGCATGATGGGAGAATAGTTAAACCCTTAACCAATCGGTAACTATACCATTAGTCTATTCATTAACCATTAATTATTAATAATTAATAAATTTTAAATGTATTTTTATTAGCCACTACAAAATAAATCTCACATAGCACTTACTATTTATTAGAATATACAAATATGGTAAACATAAATACAATAATAATAAAGTTCATTCCCCTAGTCCTATTAATTCCTTTGTTCAATTCAAAAGTTATAGTAGGCGTGAAAATGAGTTCTAGTGCTATGTTGTATGTAGGACTGTAAAGCAGCTCAAGCTGCTTGGAATTTATCTCCATAAAATCTCGTATATTTAAACTCATTTAATAAATGAGTCCAGTTTTTATTTATTTATTTTTTTTACAGGACCTTTTAAAAGAGATTAAAAAAGAAGTAGGAAATTGAATCTTTAACCTCTACTAATGTCTTGACCCGTGATAGGTTAGTAAATTATCCGTTCTAAGCACGTTAGACATAAATGAGTTAAGTTCAAACTATATAAAACTTAACTTATAAATGTTATGAATAAGCTTGAATAAGAGCTCACGAGCTTATTCGTTATTTTAATATATTAATAATTTATTTATATATATATAATATATAAAATTTTATTTATAATAAATGTAAAAAATATTTAAAAATATATTATTATAATAACATCAAATTTTCATAACTTATTTAGTCAATAATTTATTTTAATTTTTTATAAATAATTTTAATTTATAGTTTATATTTTAAAAAAAAATTTTAGTTTGTTTAGATTCGTTTAACATCATAAACGGCTTACGAATACTAAATGATATAGCGAGTTTAGCTCTATTATATACGAACTAAGCTCGAATTAAATAAATTTCAGTTCGACTCAGCTTATTTACATTCCTAGTACTATTTTATTTACATTCAAGAATTATTTTTTAAATGTTGTTACAACAAATTAAATATTAAGTAACAAATAATGTTAAAAACATATTTGCGCTCACACATTTATTAAATATTTCAATTCAAACATTATTGAAGGTAACACATCTTTCTCAATATCAAACATCAAAAACAGAAGGTTTCCCATTAATAATTCAAATGGCAAAAAATATAGATATTGAGTTATGAAGATTATGAGTCGATCCTTTGCCTCCTTTAATTTTTCTTCCTATGATGTTAAAAGTTAATAACTCCAACTAAATACTTGAAAAAAACATCTAAGATAGAAGGAGCACATGGCATAAATGCAAGTAGGTCTATAGAGTACACTTGCTGATCAATGATTGATGATAAATATGGACCATCATGTGGCCAAGATGAAGAGCCTTCAAAGTGAAGTGAAGTCGGTGGTATGATATTTATTTACACCCAAAGTTTTCTTTTCCTACAATTTGCAAGCCGATTAAATGTAAATTGTGAAAGTGGACTATCGGGCATGTCGGTATAGATAAAGGGCATGTAAACAATTGTGAAAGTCTCCCTCGTGGGAAATTAATTTTACAAAGCAATAACGGCAAAAATCAAATTTTGTATTTTATAGTGTCATTGAAAATAGGGTAATTGTATGTATTGCGGCGCCACGTGAATAATGTACTGTGCAAAAAGTATAATTATCAAAATGGCTCTTAAAAAATATTATGCCTCCTTAAAAAGATGGGTCAAAAAATAATTTTTTTTAATTTTTTGTCATGACGCATCACATGATTGTCTTGAGGCGCATCACATATCACTGTCTTGAAAAAATTACCACTATACCATTATTCCACGGATAATTATAGGATAATTATGGAATAATTTTTAGTTGCAATGTCTGGACGAAATTTTCAACATTGACCCAAAATGAATTCAGGTTGGATGAAATTTCTGCTAAATAAAACTTAATTGTGCTTACTTAATTAATACATCAAACAATAAAAAGGAATATAAAAAAATTAAAACCCATAACTAAATGTAAAAGTTTTGACTAAAACAAAAAAACTACAAGAACAAAACAACACAAAAATCTAAGGAAAAAATGTAAGTAAATTATAGGATCTAGGAAATAAAAAAAAAGAGAGAGAACTGGCTGAGAAATTTCTTTTTTAATACTTTTAATAATAATATAAGATATGAAGAGTATTTTTACATTTAGGCTCCGTTTGTTTGTGGAAAATATTCTTTTTAAAAATATATTTTTTATTTTTTTTAATGTTTGGTTACCAAAATAAAATAAGTTAAAGGAAAATAAGTTATTAGTCAAATGAAAATAACTTAAAAATATGGAAAAACAACTTCCCATTTTAAAACGGAAAGTTATTTTCCAATACTTAATACTTATCAAATATAAAGAGAGAGAAAAATAAAAAATAATATTACCATTTTTATGTAATATTGTATAATTTAGAAAAAAAATCTATTGCAAACTAAATACCAAAAATATTTTTTTTCTAGTATTGTAGCCAAACATAAAAACAAAATATTATATTTTTCCAGAAAATTTTTTTTTTGAAAAATATTTTTCAAGAGACATAATATTTTCCGCAAACAAACGGAGCCTTAGTAGAATTTAATATTTATCTAAAAAATTGATCGTTATTATATTATTATATAACACTTGCATAATAACTCCCGATCTTATTAAAAGCATGAAAACCGTAGCTAATTCATAATAGAAAAGCTGAAGGATATTTGTTATGGTTAATGGTTTAATTTTTTTTTTTTTTTTGAAATTATAAGACTTACTATAGCTAAACACTCATCCAGATATTGCTAACTGAAGAGACCGAGTCTACATACTTTTATATCCACACAAACACCCCTTAATTTGGTGATGGGGAAAAAGTTGCAAAAATCATGAATACTTACGATAACAAAATTAAAGAATGCTCTTTGTATGTTAGACTATATCAGACGTGCAAAATTTCATTGGTTTTCAAATATATCTTTCTTCATATTGTTCTTGTGAGTTGTGACTATATGTTTTTATAATCATTTTAAGGTCTTCGAGTATATATCACAAATGGCAAGAAAAAAAAATAATAAAAAAAGAAATAGATTCCATTTTAAAGATTATTGTTATGGAAAGATTTATATAAAGTAAGATGAATTATTGCTCGAATTATTCAACACTAAATCACCTAATTAACTAACAAGATGAATTATTGCTCGAGTTATACAACACTAAATCACCTAATTAACTAACAAATTAAAGGATTTGTGCTTTATAAATGTCTTGTAATTTTTTTTAATTTTAATTTTCTTTCATGTATATATGTAAAGTATATGTTGGGGAAATCTCCAAATTAATCAAACTTAGAATCTAATCTCATGTCAAATCAATTAAGAAATTAACATAATATCTGATAGTGGAAACGTACCTGAATCCATAGTGCAATCCTTACAGACGTGCGACTAGCTTTCTAGGTTAATACGTTTTCTCAGATGACGCTTTTAGATTTTCTCTCTATATTATCTCTACCGATGGGATATAAAAAGTAGTAGTAGAATTATCATATTCATACCTATGACCTAAGGATCATGACTACCTATATAAAGATAACAATCCTGATATTTTTTAGTATTTCTATTTTAGCCCATCATTAAAATAGAATTACTCATTGGTCTCTACACATTAAAGGCCCACACCTTTTAGATACATTAAAGCTCAAAATTATCCAAATCCAATTTATCACTTTTAAATGGGCTTAACCTTATATGACAGTCCACAATATATAATTATTCACATATAAGCCCAATGTTGGATTAAGAATCCAACAATCTCCCACTTGGGCTATATGTGTAACCTTATAATTGATAGCAAAGTGTTTGCAGAAATAGATGATTATAGAGAAAATAGAACTGAACTTTCATTCATACATTCCTACATTACCATACTTTTAGTACATTACATCAGATACAAACTTATACATATAGGGACAACTTAGTACATCAAACCATACTTTTCTACCTAACACTAATAAAACTAATTCCCCAAAACATGGAGAGACACTACTTTATACTAAAAACCATCATTATATTTAACTAAAACATTGACTTCTAAATAGCATTTAGAAAAAATCTCAGCTTTATTAACATTACTCCTCCTTGAGATTTTTTCCAAATACTCCCGGCAATGCCCTTAGCTTCTCAAACTTGGATTTCTGAAGTGCCTTGGTCATAATATCTGCAATTTGATCTTCAGATTTGTAGTGCTCCACTTGAATTTCCTGATCAGCTTCCAATTGCCTTAAAACATGAAATTTAATCTTTATATGCTTAGACTTTCCATGAAGCACATGATTTTGAGCCATATGAATAACTAATCTGCTGTCAACTTTGATAACCATAGCATTTGTAGGAGCCATTTCTAATTCAGCAAATAATTTTTTTACCCATACAGTACGATTAGCAGCCCCTGCTACTGCAATATACTCTGCCTCAGTAGAAGACTGAGCAACAACTTCTTGCTTTTTAGAACTCCAAAAGAAAGCTCCATTTCTAAATGTAAAAATATAACCAGAGGCACTTTTACAGTCATCAATGCTTCCTGCCCAATCACTATCAGAATATCTCAGCAAACATCCATTTTTAGCTGATTTAAATCATAACCCATAATCTGTTGTACCTCTAACATATCGCAAGACCCTTTTAGCAATGCCAAAATGAGATTGCTTTGGAGAATGCATATATCTGGACAACATACTTATTGCATACATCAAGTATGGCCTGGTATTTATCAGATACAAAAGATTCCCAATAAAACTTCTATACATTGTCATATCTACCTTCTCACCAGCATCATTTTTAGAAATTTTTTCATTATATACAAAAGGAGTAGCTACTAATTTGCAGTTGTCCATTTTGAACCTTTTGAGCAGATTCAAAGCATATTTATGCTGAGATAGAAAAATGCCATGTTGTGATTATATAATCTCCATTCCAAGAAAATAATTTATTTCTCCCAAGTCAGACATCTCAAACATATCTTGCATTTTGCTTTTGAATTCCATGATCATGCCTTCATCATTTATAATCAAGAGATCATCAACATACAACGACATAATCAATATTTTTCCATTCTTCTCCTTCTTTGTATACAATGTAGCTTCTGTCATGCTCCTCTTGAAACCACATTCAATAAAATAAGCATCAATCTTACTGTACCAGGCTCTTGGAGGCTGTTTAAGGCCATACAAATCCTTATTCAGCTTATACACTATGTCATCTCCATTTGAAACTTTATAACCTTGAGGTTGTTCTATAAAGATCTCCTCTTTTAGCTCACCATTGAGAAATGCTAATTTTATATCTAGATAATAAACCTTCCACTTGTATTGAGCAGCAAGAGCTAAGAAAAATTTAACGGTGTCATGTCTAGCCACAGGTGCAAAAACTTCATTGTAATCTCTCCCTTGCTGTTGAGTATATCCCTTGACCACCAATCTTACTTTCAATTTATTGAGAGATCCATCTAGATTTAATTTAACTCTATAAGCCCATTTCAGCCCCAATACATTCTTATCTTTAGGTCTGGGAACTAATTCCTAAGTTCTATTTTTCTGTATAATCTTCATCTCCTCATGCATTGTATTAACCCATCCAACATCCTTGCAAGCTTCCTCAAAATTCACCAGTTTTTCTACCATTAAATTGCATCTTTCATAGATATCAGCAAGACTTATTGTTTATGTTTTCCCTATATTATCATCATCATTATCATTCAATTCCTCCTTGCGATTGCTTGAAGAAGCTGATAGATGGCATTCTGAACTTGAAACTGAATTATCAATTATAGTTTCATCATTTTGCTACTCAATTTTATTTGAATCTCAATTCTAAAATGATTTCTCATCCACTACAACATCTCTACTGATCATTACTCTCCTATCCTTCAAATTATAAATTCTGTAACCCTTTGTCATTGAAGCATATCCTAAAAAAATCCCTTCTTCTAGCAGTTAGAATATGTACATAGCAATATAAACCAAATATTTTATGTGCTTCATAGATGGCTTGACTTGACTCCATGCTTCTATTGGTGTCTTCCCCTCTACTGCAATTATTGGCAATCTATTTAATAAGTAAACTGCAGTGTGCACATGCTCTGCCCAAAACTGATTAGCATATTTTTCCTATCCAACATCGCTCTAACCATTTCCATTAATACCTTATTATTTTTCTCCACCACTCTATTTTGCTCAGGGGTGTACACATTTATAAATTGATGATGAATACCGACATCTTCACAAAACTTTTTAAAGTCTTTAGAATTGTACTCCATTCCATTATTAGTTCTTAAAGCCTTGAGCTTGCACCCACTTTGAGTCTCAACTAGCTTTTTGAACTTCTTGAATACATCAAAGACCTGAGATTTATTTCTTATGAAATAAATCCAAGTCATTCATGTCATATCATTAATAAAGAGCATAAAATACTTATTTTTATTTATGGACTTTGTTTTTATAGGTCCACAAACATCACTGTGAACTAGTTGAAGCCTTTTACTAGCTCTTCCTGTTGAATTTACCAGAAAAAATTCCATGTGCTGCTTCCCCATTTGACATGAGCTACAAATACCATCAGGTCTTCTTACTTCAAGCATAAATCTCACTAAATTTTGCCTCCATAGCTGAGTCAAATCATTATAATTGCAATGAACATATCTACAATGGCACAACCTTGATTTATCTTCTTTAATAAAATTAAATCTTTCACCAACACAAGAAAACATTTATCCACCATTGGTAATTTTGCAACCAGCACATTTACATCATCATAAATAAAATATGCCATTCTTTTAAAAGATAATAAATAACATTTTTCAGCATCTGAGCCATACTCAATAAATTTTGAGCAAAAGAAGGCACAAATTAAACATCATAAATAACTTTAGTACCTTATTTAGTTTGAACCATAACAGATCCTCTTCTATAAGACTCCACAACTTGCCCATTCCTAAGCTTGACTTTTACCTTGATAGGTCTGTCCAATTTGCTGAATAATACTTCATCTTTAGCCATGTGACTGGTATAACCACTATCAAAAAACCAAGTACAATTAGCAACTTTATGAGTCTCTTGCATAGCCATAAATAAGCTTGCTTTTTGCTCCTCCTCCTCTTTAGTGAAGTTAGCTTACTGCAATGGCTTTTTTTGGCCTTACTTTTGCTTCTGCCTGCAATTCTTCTTAATATGGCCCATTTTTTTTATAAAACCTGCACTGAATAGGTGGCTTGCCTTTGAACCGATAATCCTACTTTTTATGATTTGTTCGTTGACAATGACTATATGTAAGAAATTTTCCTTTTCTCCCCTACTCTTGTGAATTCTGACCATATGTGCCTTTACCAAAATTTTCCTTTATAGGTTTCTTAACATCTTTCTTACTTGGCTTTCCAATTTGCTTAGCTTAAAATGCTCCTTCAACAGCTTTATCATCACGAATTAGTGTCCTTTGTTCATAAGCTTGAAGTTTGCTAATGAGTTCTGAAACTGTTAAGGCTTTAAGATCACATGATTCTTCAATAGCCGACACCTTTGATTCAAACTTGGCTAGTAGACTCACTAAGATCTTCTTCACTACCTTCACATATAGAAAATCTTCTCCCATTAATATGATTTTATTGACCAGATCCATGAGTTTAGATGAATACTCTTTAACCAACTCTCCTTCTTTTATTTTAAGCATTTCGAACTCCCTTTTGAGTGTAATGAGTTTGACAGCCTTCACCCTTTCATTCTCCTTATATTCTTTCTTTAATTTCTCCCATACTTCCTTAGGTGTCTTGTATGCCATGATTCTGGTGAAAGTGGTTTCAGATAATGCTAAATGAAGATAAGTTAAAGCCCTTGGTTTCCTTTCATTTTTATCTTCATAAATCTTTATCTGTGACAGAGTTAGATTAACTCCTAGAGGTTTTGGTTCTCCTTCATCTTCTACAGCTTCCCATAGATTTAGAGCCATCAAATAAGCCTTCATTTTAATGGCCCAGATGTGATAATTTTCCCTAGAAAACTGAGGAGGACCTGTTCCAAGAAAATTATTTGCCGACATCTTCACTAGCTTCACCTTCTGTTGTAGTAATCTTCTTCCACAGCTCCCTTAAGAAGAAAGCTCTGATACCAATTGACAGCAAAGTGTTTACAGAAATAGATGATTATAGAGATAATAGAACTAAACTTTCATTTATACATTCCTTCATTACCAAAATACATCAGATACAAACTTATATATAGGGACAGCTTAGTACATCAGACTATACTTTTCTACCTAACACTGATAAACTAATTCCCCAAAACATGGAGAGACACTACTTTATACCAAAAACCATCATTACATTTAACTAAAACATTGACTTCTAAAAAGTATTTAGAAAAAATCTCAGCTTTCTTAACATATTTATTGTGATGTGGTGTAGAATATACCTAGTGAATGGGCAAAAGGTTTGTTGAGTGACGTTGATAACCTTACCGAAGAGCGAGTGGATGAGGTCGTGAATCAATTTCTGAAGGATTTCAAGGATGGTTTGCTAGAAACCAAAGGCTGGCCTGTTCATATCTCATCATATATCGTTGCTAAAGCTGCTATGAATGCCTACACAAGGATTCTAGCCAAGAAGTACCCAAGTTTCCGCGTCAATTCTGTCTGTCCTGGTTTTTGCAAGACTGACATAACCATCAATCTTGGCCTCTTCAGTGCAGCTGAAGGAGCTGAAAGTCCTGTGAGGTTAGCACTGCTGCCTAAAGATGGGCCTTCTGGCTATTTCTTTTACATGAAAGAAATGACATCTTTCTGAGTTAGATCCAATTGTGATAATTATTGTGAAACGAAAATATTAATGTTGAATTTCTAATTTGTTATGTATTTTTCCCAAGTACAAGACATTGTCAGGTTTGTAAGTGAGTTCATCTAGCAAGATATATAGAAGTTTGATCTCAATTTGTTATATGAGATAATGCCCAATGTATGCTACAAAATATGCCATTTAGTGATCATGTGAGTTTATAAGCTGGGATTGGGAAGCGAGGCAAGCATCATGCCATCTGTATAGAATTTGAAGGGATAAATTAGGCACTTCAGCATTATTTATATGCTTAAGGAGATTCAAACATTGCTTCTGCAAGTTATTACATGCTGTGGAGAGCATTTTTATGGATGTCATTTGTGGGCAGTGCTTGAAGTGCCTTTCAGAATGTTCAAATCAGTTACATTGACGAAAGCAAAATTGGTTCACCTCATGATTACATTTAATCATGTCCTTAAATTTCAAGTGTAATTTTATTTAAGAAAAGAAAACATGTTACATTTGCAAAGCCAAAGGAAGGCAATATTGACGTGCCCATTTGAATTTGTTTTTGGTTGCGCATGAACTAAGACTAATTCCTTGGACAATTTTAGTAGCGCATCCTCCACATTGTTCCGCACTTAGAATTTTTTTTTTTCATGCTAGCATACTTAAGAAGATGGGTAATATTTCTTAACCATTTGGACTAACCTTTGGGGTTAAGTACCGTTTTAAACTGAGATAGGTAATGCTAAAAGTTTCAAATTGTTTATTCTTAATCGAATAAGGAGTAGAATCTTGAATTATTTTAATCATGAAGGCACATCTAACTTCGTTGGTATTTTTGTAGGTTCTTGTTAACCGATGGACAGCCTTAAAGAGTTTACTAATTCTTGCATATTTCGCCATGTATGTGTCTGTTTTAATCGGTGTATTTCAGCAGCGCAGGTTATTGATCAAAAGTCATTGGCAGCATTGAAGGTTATTCGGACACTTTGGTGGAGGATGTCAGCTCGCACTTGGAGTAAATTGTAATAAGAATCTTAAAAATCTGCTAACCAAGCACTTGGCATATAAAACAAACAGCTTAGACAACGCATCCTAAGATTTTTGTCATTTCATGCGTTGTCCTTTTGGCACAAGAAATTGTGAGAATTTGATGCCTTTGTCTCCTTGGTGTGGCAGGTACCAGCTAATTTATAAACAGGTCTTAATGTCTTAGTTCTCATATCTTAGTTTCTCATCGTCTATGGCAGGATCAACAGAGAGGTACAGATTAGTTGCTTTAGCAGTGATTTCCAACGTTTTCCATCATACCTTCTGATCATTTGCAGAAACTATTTTTTTCAGGTACGCAGTTATTACAGGTGCAAACAAAGGGCTTGGATGGGGAATAGTAAAACTGTTGGCATCAAATGGGGTAATGGTGGTACTTACAGCTAGAGATGAAAAGAGAGGCCTTGAAGCTGTTGAAAAACTGAAAGGCTCTGATATCTCTGATAATGTAATCTTTCGTCAGCTTGATGTTGTGGACCCTGCTAGTATTGCATCTCTGGCACAATTTATCAAAACCCGATTTGGAAAACTGGACATTTTGGTACCGCCAAGAATCAATTTCATCAACTCATATAGGTCTTCTTGTTTCGTTTTCTTCATTATTTGGTCGTGAATTTTGCATCACTTGTATGCAGGTGAACAATGCAGGAGTTGGAGGAACAATTATGGACTCCGACAAGCTAGCAGCTGCAAGCTTTTCTAATACCATGGTAAGTCCTTTAATCAGGATTTAATTCCTTCCCTCAAGCTAAAAATCGAGCATAATTTTCGAAAATCTCGAATTCCTTGTCGTATATGTAGGAAGATGTGCAGAATATCTGGAGCAAAGTATTGACTCAGAATTATGAGTTAGCAGAAGAATGTCTGAACACAAATTACTACGGTGCCAAAAGAACAACTGAAACACTTATCCCCTGCTCCTGCTATCTGACTCTCCAAGAATTGTAAACATTTCTTCCATCATGGGCATGTTAGAGGTACAATACTAAACCTGCAGCCTCCTTTTCCTATATGGACCATTTTTGTAATCCTGACGGACAAATTGTGAAATGTTATTTCTCATCATGCGTTTCAGTATATACCTAATGAATGGGCTAAAGCAGCATTAAGCGATGTCGATAGCCTTTCAGAGGAGAAAATAGATGAGATATTGAATGCCTTTCTTAAAGATTTCAAAGAGGAATCTTTAGAAACAAAAGGTTGGCCTACCTTTCTGTCAGCTTATACGGTCTCGAAAGCAGCCATGAATGCTCACACAAGGATTTTAGCCAAGAAATACCCAGATTTCTGCGTCAATTGTATATGTCCTGGCTCTGTCAAAACTGATATTACTAACAATATTGGCATGTTTTCTAATGAAGAAGCGGCTGTATACCCTGTGAAGTTGGCGTTGCTGCCTAAGGATGGACCTTCTGGCCTCTTTTTCCTTCTAGATGAAGTGCATTCATTCTGATGAAAGAAACATTCTTCCAATGCAAACTGGCCCACCAAGAAGTATCTAAATTGCTTGCTTTTTTTTTTTTTTTTTTTTTTTTTTTTTCTTCCTGGGGGCAGATTTTCCTTTACCTTTGCCGATGTTGAAGTTGAACATTCTGAAAAAAACTGGGAAATATGTAATATATATAAATTATATTGCTTCCTTTTGTCCATTAGTAAATAATTTCGAAGTTAAAACTGTTGGGCTATTTCTTTTTTATGGTCCAAAATTTCTTAAATATCAAATTTGTGGTTCTTTTTAAAATAATTCCAAATTTTTTGTTTTTTTGAAAAAGAAAAAAAAAAGTTGATTTCGCCAGTTTGCGAAATCACTAGAGGCTCATTTCGCCAGTACTGGTGAAATGAGCCAAAAAGTAAAAAAAAAAAAAAAAATTGAGGCTCATTTTGCTACTGGGGAAATGAGCCAAAATTTTTTAAAAAAGTTATTATTTTACTATTCATCAAGTTACTGTTCTGATATGCGTTTCCAACACAGCTGGCGTTAAAGAATTCCATGTAATTTTCTATTTCTCGTGGTATTTTTTTTTCAAAATACCATAATTTTTTTGCACTACGTGAATAGTAACATGCAAAATTCTACAAAAAGTTACTATTTTACTATTTATCAAATTACTATTTCGACATCCGTTTCAAACACAGCTTACGTCAAAAAATTCCACGTAATTTTTTCTTCCTCGTGGTAATTTTTTTTCGAAATACCATAATTTTTTGGAAAAATTACAAATTTGGTGTCTGAACCTTTCAATTTTTTCTATTTGAGTGTCTAACCTTTTTTTTTTTTTCAATCAAGTGTCTAAACTTTAAAAAATTTTCCAAATGAGTGTATCCGGCCGATCAGAGGCTGAGTGTGCGCTGAGTTAGCAGAAGTGGGCTCCACAATTGCACCAGTCAACGTCTATGTCACATCCTTTACAACCAAAAGGAAAAATTGTAAATTTGATGTTTGAACTTTTTAATTTTTTCTATTTAAGTGTCTAACCTTTTTTTTTTTTTTTTTTTTTTTTTTTTTTTTTTTGCAATCAAGTGTCCGAACTTTAAAAAAAAAATATCAATGTAGTGTTTCCGGTCGATTTGATACTGCTAAAAAGAAGTTGCACACAGATTCCATCGGGTACAAAATAGAAGATTGAATCACGTCAACTTATAGTTTGGGAGATTTCAGCATCAAATCGACCGGAAACACTACATTGATATGTTTTTTTAAAGTTCGGACATTTAATTGAAAAAAAAAGTTAGACACTTAAATAGAAAAAATTGAAAAGTTCAAACACCAAATTTGCAATTTTTTCCAACCAAAATGCACATGTGGACGTGACATGGACGTTGACTGGTGCAATTGTGGGGCCCACTTCTACTGACTCAGTGCACACTCAGCCTCTGATCGGCCGGATACACTCATTTGAAAATTTTTTTAAAGTTCAGACACTTGATTGAAAAAAAAAAAGGTTAGACACTCAAATAGAAAAAATCGAAAAGTTCAGACACCAAATTTGTAATTTTTCCTAATTTTTTTGAACTACATGAATAGTAACATGCAAAATTCTAAAAAAGTTACTATTTTACTATTTATCAAATTACTATTCCGACATTCGTTTCAAACACAGCTTGCGTCAAAAAATTCCATGTAATTTTCTCTTCCTCGTGGTAATTTTTTTTCGAAATACCATAATTTTTTTGTACTACGTGAATAGTAATATGCAAAATTCTAAAAAAGAAGTTACTATTTTATTATTCATCAAATTACTATTCCGATATCCGTTTCAAACACAGCTTGCGTCAAAAAATTCCACGTAATTTTCTTTTCCTCGTGGTTTTTTTTTTCGAAATACTATAATTTTTTTGCACTACGTGAATAGTAACATGCAAAATTCTCCAAAAAGTTACTATTTTACTATTCATCAAATTACTATTCCGAAATCCGTTTCGAACACAGCTTGCGTCAAAAAATTCCACGTAATTTTCTCTTCCTTGTGGTATTTTTTTTCGAAATACTATAATTTTTTTGCACTAGGTGAATAGTAACATGCAAAATTCTACAAAAAGTTACTATTAACTATTCATCAAATTACTATTCCGATATCCGTTTTGAACACAGCTTGCGTCAAAAAATTCTATGTAATTTTCTCTTCCTCGTGGTATTTTTTTTTTGGAAATACTATAATTTTTTTTTGCACTACGTGAATTTAAAAAAAAAAAAACATACTGGCGAATTGACTGGCCCAACACCACATCATCAAAAACTACCACAAAATTGGATTTTTTTTTAAAAAAGAACCATAAAAGTTAGGAATTCTTTTTTATACAACCACAAATTTGGTATTTATGAAAATTTGGACCATAAAAAAAAGGAAATAGCACTAAAACTGTTACCATATTATCGGGCTATTTACCAAATTGTGGTTCAAAATTTTCAAAATTCCCTTTTTGTGGTTGTTTTTCAAAAAATTCCAACTTTTGGGGTTGTTTTTTAAAAAAATTCCAAATTTGTGGTTCGGTTTGACTGATTTTTTTTTTGACTTTTTTAGGGGCCATTTCGCCTGTGGGAGTGGCAAAATGGCCCCTTGGCCATTTCAGGGCCATTTCGCCTGTGGGACTGGCGAAATGCCTTGACCGAACCAAACCAAACTGACCCGATCGGTTCGGTTTAATTTCGGTTTTAAAAATATATAACTGACTGGTTTGACTCGATTTTTGTTTGATTGTATAAAATATCATAATTCTTTTGCAATACATGAATAGTAACATGCAAAATTGTACAAAAAGTTACTATTTTACTATTCATCAAATTACTGTTCCGACATCCGTTTCCAACACAGCTTGGGTCAA
>CATIWO010292706.1:0-10826 GCA_949673435.1 Macaranga tanarius
CAAATTATTATAAGTTATTATAAAAATTATATATCAACAAGAAATTATATACATCAATAATAATTCTTTTCAAATTATTAATAATTATAATTTATAACCTAATTAACTTTATTAATCTAAAAACAAACTACCTTAACCTAACCAAAATACTACTTTAACATACCTTAAATAGTATATGTTACATTTTGTTAGTTTATTTATAAATTTTATGTGCTATTAATAGCAATTAATTGATATTATAACAACTAATTACATTCGATATCATTCTTAATTTTATCATTGTGTGTGTTAGAACCGAATCCCCGTACCGAACCGTACCGAAAAATGGTACTCGTACTGGATATTTTATTTTTACAATTCCCGAAATTTGGTACAGTACTGGAGATTTTTTTTCGGATTTCTCCGACCCGTACTCACCCCTATATTTGTGTGTGTATATATATATATAATTTTGGAAAAAGGTACAAAAATACTCATAACATTGAGCCCTAATCTCACATCCGCTACTAATATTTTTTGAGGTACAAATACACCCTTATTGTTATGAAAACTATATATTTAAGCACCTCTTAAAAATGATGTTAATTCTCACTGTCAGTGGGTCCACTATTACTAACATTGACAAAAAAAAAAATATTAGATAAAAATACATTTTTGCCTCTAAAGTTTATAAAAAGAAATAAATTTATCCTTGAAGAAAATTTAAAAATATTTTAATACAAAAAGTTTTCAAAAACTTTTAAATTTTTATCTAATAAAAATATTAAATAACCTTTTTTTTATATACTAATGAGATCTACTAATGCCAATACAATATTAAAATAATTTACATCAAATTTTTAATGAGATTTTTTTTAAAAAAATTTGTCCCGTTTTAAAAAATTTAGAAATATATAAATAAAAAATTCATTTTATTATGTATAAATTTGTCCTTTTTTTCATTCTCAAAATAAAAATCAATAAATATTTATTTAAATGTAATAAATTAGGATAAGATGGATAAATAAATAAGTAAATATTTATTTATTTTGGTAGTGAATAAAGAAAAAGGAAAAATACTATATAGAATGAGATGAATTTATTTTATTTAAATATTTTTTTTTAAATTGGGTTGAATGAATTTGTATAATATTTTTAAAAAATTCTAAAAAAAAAAAAGATGTAATATGCTTTAAATATCATATTACTATTAGTAGATCCTATGAGTATAAAAAAAGGTTATTAATATTTTTATTAGATAAAAATTTAAATTCTTTTGAAAAATTTTGTAGTAAAATATTCTTAAATTTTCTTTCGAGGTAAATTTAAACGTTGGGGCAAAAATATACATTTATCTAATATTTTTCTTTGTACATGTTAGTAATAATAGATCTCATTAATAGTGAGAATTAACATCGTTTATAAGAGGGTTTTAAATACATGGTTTTCAAAATAATAAGGGTATATTTGTACCTTAAAAAATACTAGATTAAAGCATAAAAGTAAGAGTGTTTTTGTCCCTTTTTTCTTATAATTTTATGAATGAGGATTTAACAAGCTAAATTATGAATTGAGTTATGGAAATTGAGCTTAAAAAGAACTTTTAATGAACTAAAAAATGTGTAGTGGTGTTTTCTAATGTATAATGGTTAACACTAAGTTAAAATTTAGAAATAGCAGCAAAAACTGTGAACCCAGCCGAGTGCAGAGCAAGGGCAATTGCCTCTGTGAAGGGTCGATCACCTGTTTGAAGAGGCAATCGCTTGTTTAAAGAGGCGATCACATGTTCTTCAAAAGGGGCAATCACTGTTATGATGAGATGACTGCCTCAATGAACTAAATTTAAGACTGAATTCAAGCTTGATTCATGGAAATAACACTCAAGCCTAAACATATCAATATAAATGACAAATAAACGTGTAACTGTGAAGAGAATAATACATAAATCTTGAGAAATAAAGAGAAGCTAAACCGAGAAGTAAGATCTTTATGAAAATATACATAACAAAGTGTTGCTAAGGTTATAACCTGAGCCTGATTTTGATGAATAACAAAAATGATAAAAATAATACTATTGCTAATGCTTTTATTTGAGATATATGTTAGTGAGCTACAAAGTGAAAAGTTTGTGTGTGTGTGTGAATACAACTCTTAAAGTGCAAAAGCTCATGGAGCCCAAACTTTAAAGATTCTTAGATATTAAGATATTTTGAAGGGAATTTTAGTAATTGAAGTTTTTAGATATTAAAAGAACTCCAAGATAAATGTGATTGAGTTACAAATATATTTAACTATGTGGTTAAGCATAATAGGTGAACTTAAAGTTGGTATAGATCCTTTGCTTCTCAAGGAAAAAGGGTAGTTGGAAAGTTTAATGCTTAAGCTCAATAATGAATACAAATTACATCAAATCTTAATCAACTGAAATATGTAAAGTTGAAGATTACAAGTTCGTTCAATCATAAAGTATGATAACATCCGATAAACTTTTAAGTCTTCGACATAGAGACTAAATATATGAAATATTCTAATTAAATCAATTATGAGAATACTTTTGGAAAATTACAACAAGAATGTTCAAATAAGAATGACATTGATGATTTACAAAGTGACATTTGAAGAATGTTATAGGAAACAGATGTGAAAAGAAAGGCATGAGAAAAATAAATAAAAATAATAATAATACACGAATACACGAGAACTTTTTTTGATAAAGATACAATAACGAGCACAAGCACATATGACACTGAGAGTTAGTAAGACCATATTTAGGACATGGCACGGTGGGTAAGTGTGTATAGTCATTGCTTGGGGTTGGGTGTATATTTTACTTTATAGATGTAAGTTTGGTAAGTGCGTATAGCCATTACTTGGGGCCAAGTGTACATTTTACCTTATAGATGTAAGTTTCGTAAGTGTGTATAGTCGTTGCCTAGGGCTGGGTGCACATTTTACCTTATAAATATAAGTTTGGTAAGTGTGTACAGTCATTGCTTGGGGCCGGGTGCATATTTTGCCTTATAGATGTAAGTTTGGTAAATGTGTATAGTCATTGCTTGCAGTCGGGTGCATATTTTACCTTATATATGTAAGTTTTGGTAAGTGTGTATAGGCGTTGCCTTGAGCCGGGTGCACATTTTACCTTGTAGATATAAGACCTTATCCAAGGTATATGTATAGTTATTGCTTGGGGCTGGATACATATATTTTTTAGGATTTGGCATTTGAGTTATTATTGGCTTAAGTACTGATCATGCTTAAGTCGTTGTATGTATATTGACTTATTTATATTGCTTTTTGTGTAGTGCTAATCCACACTATATCCGATGTCATTGTTACATGTATATAGTTTACTTTGCAAATGCTCTTAGGATGAATTATGTTATGAAGCTATGATGCTATATTGTAGTGATCTGTTTAATTTAAATTAATGTTTGAGCCTCTATTATATTATATAAAGTAAAGAAAATCTCGACAGGTGACTGTGAGATAATGCCCTTAAGTTGTAAATAAATTTTATTAAATTTAACATAACTAAAAGAAACATTATATATGTTATTTAAAATAACAATAATATTATTATCTATGATCTCATTCCAAGTTGTGGGCTTGAGATTTCTTCTCCGGAGTTATTGACTTTCTTGATAATATCGAGATTTATTGAATTTTTCCGTTTCTTGATTATTTGTTTACTCGCTGAGTATTTTCTCTCAGAAATACTCACCACTCTTTTTTATTAAATTTTCCAAAGTAATAGGTTATTGTGAATAGCTGTCTGGAAGATAGCTTGGTGTATAGTAGGTGAAGCATATGCAGTGGAGAATCTCAAGAGTATTGCTTTGTTAGAATATTTTGTAATAGTTATGTTATAAGTTTGAACAATTTATGTTCAATAGTTTGTAATATGAAATTTATATATAATAGAGGACAATTTTGGAATAGTTATCTTGTAATAGATAATAGTGGAGTATATTATATTTATATAAGATAACTAGTTAATGGACAAAATTGAAGTAATACTTTATCACACCCGTACTTAAGTTAGATAGGTTAAGTGTGCGACCTTCTAATATGGGTATTGGTCGGGGACAGGTGCTATAGATAAGTAATATAAGAACATCTTTCTTACAAGGTGCATGGCTAAAGATAGAATTTACAACATGATCATTGATGGTGGGAGTTGCACGAATGTGGTTAGCACTGAGTTAGTTAAGAAGTTAGGTTTGGCAACTATTAAGCACCCTAAACCATACAAACTACAATGGTTGAATGACACGGGGGAAGGTAAGGTGACATGTCAATGTAAGGTGACACGTCAATGTAAAGTTCCTTTCACTATAAGAGTCTATAATGATGAGGTGGAGTGTGATATAGTGCCAATATAAGTGGGTCATATTCTTTTGAGGTGACCTTGGCAATTTGATAGGCGAGTGAATTATGATGGCTACAAAAATAGATACTTGTTCATGTAGGGAGGCTAAAAGATGACCTTAGTGCCATTATCTCCTAAATAAATCTTGGAAGATCAATTGAAAATGGTACACACGAAAAAAGGTAGTAAGGAGAGAAAATTATGAGTAAGGTTGAGAGTTCGAAAGAAAAGAGTATGGTGAGTGTGCAAGAGAAAAATAAAGAGCTGGGGAAAAATAAAAGAGAGAAAAAAGGAGAGAATTTCTTTACCACCACAAGTGAGATAAGGGCTGTATTCTTAGATAAATAGCCCATGATTTTACTTTTGTACAAGGAGGCTTTGATGACTAATCTTAATTCAGATAACTCTTTACTTAGTGTTATTCATGTTCTATTGCAGGAATTTGCTGATGTGTTTCCCGAGGAAATACTTAAGGGTTTACCACCAATTAAGGGGATTGACCATCAAATTAACTTCATTCCAGGAGCTCAAATACCCACACCTATAGGAGTAATCCTGAGGAGATGAAGAAACTTCAAAAGCAAGTAGACGAGCTTTTGGACAAGGGCTACATTAAAGAGAGTATAAGTCCATATGTTGTTATAGTTTTATTGGTACCTAAAAAGGATAGATTATGGCAAATGTGCGTGGATTGTTAAGCCATCAATAATATCACTGTAAAGTATAGACATCCCATACCTAGGTTATATGACATGTTAGATGAATTACATAAGTCATATATATTTTTTAAAATTGATTTGAAAAGTGGTTATTATCAAATATGTATGCTTGAGGTTGATGAATGGAAAACAACCTTTAAGACTAAGCATGGTTTATATGAATGGTTGGTTATGCCTTTTGGCTTAACTAATGCACCTAGCACTTTTATGAGATTAATGAACCATATTTTGCACGCATATATAGGGAAGTTTATTATAGTATACTTTGATGACATACTTGTGTATAGTAGGAGTTTAGAGAGTCATGTAGAGTATTTGAGTTTTATTCTTACTACTCTTAGGAAAGAACTTTTGTTTGCTAACCTTAAAAAGTATTATTTTTATTCTATTTCTATTATATTTTTAGGTTTTGTTGTATCCGCTAAAGGTATTGAGGTTGATGAAGAGAAGGTCAAATCAATTAAGGAGTGGCCTACTCCTAAGTCTATCACTGAAGTGTAAAGTTTTCATGGACTAACTAGTTTTTATCTACATTTTGTGAAAGACTTTAGCACTATTATAGCACCTTTGATTGAGGTAGTGAAGAAAAGTGTGGGTTTCAAATGGGAAAAAGCTCAAGAAGATGCATTTAAAATAATTAAGGAGAAATTATGTAGTGCACCCTTACTTGAATTACCTAATTTTAGCAAGACTTTTGAAATAGAGTATGATGCATCCGGAAAGAGTATTTGGGATGTTTTATTATAAGAACAAAGGCCTATCGCTTATTTTAGTGAGAAGCTTAATGGGGCAGCCTTAAATTATCCTATATATAACAAAGAGCTTTATGTGTTGGTGAGGGTATTAGAGACGTGGCAACACTACTTATGGCCCAAAGAGTTTATTATCCATACATATCATGAATCCTTAAAGCACTTTAAAGGATAAGGAAAGTTGAACTGAAGGCACGCTAAGTGGATGGAATTCATTGAGATATTTCCTTATGTTATCCAATACAAATAAGGCAAGGAAAATATTGTAGCTTATAGACTTTTGAGAAGGTACGCATTACTTAACTCTATGAATGCTAAATTGCTAGGATTTAATTATATTAAGGATTTATATACTAGTGATTCTAATTTTTATAATGTGTATGAAGCATGTTAAAAGGTAGAATTTAGAAAGTTATATAGGCTTGAGGGATATTTATTTAGAGAGAATAAACTTTTCATTCCTTAATGTAGTTTGCGTGAACTTTTAGTGAGGGAAGCTCATGGGGGTAGTTTGATAGGGGCATTTTAGAGTTAAAAAGACTTTATATGTGCTTAGTGAACACTTCTTTTGGCCATATTTAGAAGAGATGTTGAACATATTTTGTGTTAGATGTATTAAGTTTAAGCAAGCTAAATCTAAAATTATGTCTCATGGATTATATATGCCTTTAGATGTGCCTAATGAACCTTGATTACACATTTTTATGAATTTTGTATTAGGTTTACCAAGGTCCAAAACGGGTTGAGATTGTGTATTTATTGTTGTTGATAGGTTTAGCAAGATGACACATTTTATTCCTTGCAATAAAACCGATGATGCAACCAACATTGCAAATGTGTTCTTTAAAGAGGTTGTTCGATTGCATGGTGTTCTAAAAAGCATTGTTAATGATAGAGATACCAAGTTCGTGAGTCACTTTTGGTGTACATTATGAGGCAAGTTGGGGACTAAGTTGTTATTCTCAATAACATGTCATCCTTAAATGGATGGACAAATAGAGGTGGTAAATAGAACTTTAGGTACATTGTTATGGGTAATTATTGGTAAGAACTTGAAGAATTGGGAAGAGAGTTTTCCATTTATTGAGTTTGCATATAATAGGAGCGTCCATACTACCACGAGTTATTCACCTTTTGAAGTGGTATATGGGTTTAATCCTCTTACACCTTTTGACTTATTACCTTTGCCTTCAAAAGAACACGTTAATTTGGATGTTGCAAAGAAGGCTGAGTTTGTGCGAAATCTACATGAGAATGAGCAATATGCAAATCAAGGTAATAAGGGGCATAAACAAGTTGTATTTGAACTAGAAGATTGGGTTTGGATACATATGCACAAGGAGAGGTTTCCTTCTCAAAGAAAATCTAAGTTACAACAGCGTGGTGACGGTCCATTTCAAGCGGTAGAGTGCATTAATGACAATGCCTACAAACTTAATCTAAAAAGTGAGTGTAATGTGAGTGCTACTTTCAATGTTATTGATTTAGTTCCTTTTGATTTTTATGTAGGTTTCGATTTGAAGATGAATCTTTTTGAGGAAGGAGGAAATGATGAGTATTATGATCAACTTTGACCCTTTACGAGGAATTAGGGGTCCAATGTTAAGGAATCGAGTCAGATATGCTAACATGGCACTTTCAAAGTTAATTTACAACCTTATAGCTAAGGAAAGTATGCATTTTGAAGATGTCAAAGTGGAGGAATCATCACTAAGGCTTGTCAATGTATTTTTGGTGAGTTTTCAGGCTTTAAAGGAGTTTCAGGTTCAACACGCCCGTGTCCTGATTCATATGGCCATGTTGAAGGTGCTTAAAAGGGGCAGAGAGGTACATACTCTGAGATATGCCCGTGTCCGTAGTCGTGTCTACAACACACCCTATAATACACCCATGTTCCTGCCCATATTCAACACTGCTTATTTTTGGGGTTTTGAACACGGCCATCAACATGGTCGTGTTGCATGTTTTGAGTCAAATCCAAATTAATTAGGATTTTATTATCTTGATTTCTATTTTAGTTTTTAGGGTTTAATTTAGCAGTCCTAAGATTAATAAGATTTTTATAGCTTTTACACTACTAGAAAACAGGCTTTTAGCGACGGATTTTTTCGTCGCTAAAAGCCTGAAATTCATCGGTAATTTAATTACCGACAGATTATCGACGGAAAAAAATCCGTCAGCAAAATCATCGTCGCTAATTATTACCGACGGATTTTCAAAATCCGTCGGTAAATTAGCGACAGAATTACCGACGGATTTAATTTCGTCGAACCCGTCGGTAATTTTAGTTTTTTTTAATAATAGTTGTATAATTATTTATTATAATTTTTATATGATTGTGGTTGTTGTAAATTATATAAAACATTCATTATAATTTAATTAGAAATTATAATCGTATTAAAAAATATATAAATAAATAATATATTTGAAACACAAAAAGAACATTTTTGTAAATTAATAATATACGAAAAAATGTACAATGTATCAACAATTTCAAAAATTTGATACATAAACAGTGTGAAAACCTACTGGTCCCCTAAATATGTGTGATCTGGACCAAGATCACCCTTAGCATCTGAAGGAGCTGTGTGTGAAAGTGGAGAAGGAGATGAGTGTGGAGGTACAGGAGGTCACATACCAGAAATGTGTGCCCACCTCGTCAAAGTCTCAAGCTCACGATGGAATACGCTAACCTGGTCATCATACTCACGACGAAGCTCAGCGCGAACAACCTCTAATCTACTCTACACAGACCTCTCAACCGCATCATCAAAAGCGGCCTGAGAAGGAAACAAGTCTTGCATGGAGGATGTCGCACCAGTAGTGCGGGAACTGCTCGCATAGTATGTCGACACTGAAGATCCAACAATGTAAACTCATTGTTTTTGTACTCCTTCAGCTGCTTGAAGGAAAATCTAGTTCTCATCAACTTCAGGTGTCTCTCCTCCCTCCTCTGCTGGTTGCAAAGCGGCAGCCATCATCTCTTTGAAACGCGCCTAAATCAAATGACAAAAATCAAATACATTATCATATCATGTAATATGTGCAAAAACTACTTTCATGTGTATATTATTTATTTATGGTCATTGAACATAATACAATACCCAGTAAAAATATTTTCATACTTACATTAACTGTCTCTGATCTCTTATCAATACATTTATTTCTATCTGACTTGCTGGTGTGGGTGGCCTTAAACAATTTATATTTGTTTGGGTGCACTCCATCCTGCTGAGTCTGTAAGAATTTACGATTTTAACAAATGAATAATATACAGTATATAATTATAAACAAAAATAGTAATTAATTAAATAATTAGGAATAATATTCGATTTGGCGATTAAACTTTTTATAAAGGTTCAAATTGGCCCTTGTTGACCTTTTTCAACAATTTACCCCCTTTAACTTTTCGATAAAGGTCAAATTGGCCCTAAAAATTTCATTTACACCCCTATTGTTTGAGATGTATATAAATATCATAATAAAAATTACAAATACCTCCCTGATACTTTAGCTAGTTAACAAATTAGTCCATATTTTTATAAAAACATTTAGTAAGAAATTAAAATTTTATTTCTTAAAATTATATTTAAACCCTTAATTTATTTATGGTATATTATCTTTATTAGACAAATTTATTTAGTCACTAATAACTTCTAATATTTTTTTAATATATTAAAATTTATTTCATTTATTATATTATTAATTAGTGTATTATATGGTTACTTTGATTTTTACAAAGTAAAATGTATGTTGTAAATAACTACATTTAGATGCTTAAATATACTCTCATCAAATAGTGATTAAAATAAAATAAACTAAAATAAAAGTAACTATAAATCAAACTAACAATACAATTTCCCTTATTAATTTGTATATTAAGACATAAATTTTTAAAATATTTTAATATATGTGTCCAAATTTTTGAAGATAATTTAATCTTTGTATGACATTTGATAGTTCATTAAAATGTCCTACAAAATAAAAAATCTTTAAAAAATTTGACACATAATGTTAAAATATTTTAAAATTTTATGTATTAATATACAAATTAATAATATAATAAATGAAATAAATTTTAAAATTTCAAAAATTATTAAAAGTTATTGGTTGACTAAATAAATTTGTTTAATAATATAATATACCATAAATGAATTAAGGGTTTAAATATAATTTTAAAAAATAAATTTTTAATTTTGTACTAAATATTTCTATGAAAGTATGTACTAATTTGTAACTAGCTAAAGTATGAGGGAGTTATTTGTAATTTTTATTGTGATATTTGTGTACATCTCAGATAATAGGGGTGTAAATGAAACTTTTAGGGTCAATTTGACCTTTATTGAAAAGTTGAGGGGGTAAATTGTTGAAAAAAGTTAAAAAAGGGCAATTTGAACATTTCCAACAAGTTTAAAGGCCAAATTGAACCTTACTCCTAAAAATTTCTCCAATTCTCATACTAAATAAGAGAAAATAATTTAATGAAAATATTAAATTTAGCAAATCAAGCACAATTTTTTTATTTGTAAATAAAAATAGAGAAATACATATAAAATTCGTGAATTTTTTTTATCATTAAACTATTCAAATTTTTATAAATCAAATATAAACTTTTATCAATTCAATTTTTAGAGTCATTCTACTGTGCAAATGTTTATACCGGTACAATGAAACTATTAGCCATTAGATTAATCGTCATTTAATTGTAACCATTGATATATTTTACAGGTATTGATACACCAAAATAATCAATGGTTGTAATTAAATAAAAACTAATCTAACGGTTGTAATTTTATTTGTACCGGTGCAAACATTTGCACTGTAGCAAAAGCCCAATTTTTATAAAAAATTTAATTGTAAATACATATAGTGTAAAAACATATATATATATATAAAATCATTCCCAAGTATCTGCTTAGGGGATAAAAATTGAATTGTAAATACATGTAGTGTAAAAACATATATATATATATATATATATATATATATATATATATATATATA
>CATIWO010292742.1:0-10490 GCA_949673435.1 Macaranga tanarius
TAGATCCGAATAAACCAAGACGTAGTACTTGAAGGCTTGACGAATCGATCTACAAGAGGTAAGTTTCGTTTACCCTTCCTTCGATTTTTATGATACGCATGTGATCCTTGGTGGGTTAAGAGTTATAAAATTTTAATTTTCGCTACGTTCATGTTCCAATCTGATTGGTATGTTCTGCCCATAACCCAACATATATATATATATATATACTCTTCAAAATTCATCATCCATTTTGTTACTCATCATTTCCAATCATTATAGTGAATCAAAATCACCATTGTTATAACAATACGTATTCATTCATACCACATCAAATGGTTTGCACAACATCGGTGCCAACATTTATAATTCACTATAATATAATCTCAATCAACCATGCAATATTCTCACAACCCTTATACACCTATATTCATCACTCTTGCCACAAGAATTGGCATACATAAACCAATATAGACAATAACTATAGTTGCATGAGAATTAATATATGTAAGCATTGTATTAACAATTACTTACTAAAAGCTTTAACTCTTTCACAAAGTAAAGCTCCTTCTATGGAGTAGAGTTTTCACTTCCTCTTCCAACTCCTACACATCATATTTACCAAATTCCACAAGCAAGCATTACAAACTATTTCAAAAATATAAAGTGCAACTAAAATTCTTTAATATCAATATAACTTAAACATATATACACACAAGTCCAAAAACCCTTAAATTGCTACCACAGCTAGGGTTTTGAGTCTTCTTCCAATTCCAATTAGAATCACTCAAATAGGACATGTGTGGAATTAATTATAGATTTTAGAATCTATTCAGCCTAAAATAGAGCATCTAGTGAGCAAGAAAATATTCAGCCCCATTAGACTAGCTTAACAGCCAAACCAGTCTAAACTCAAAATATAGAAAATGTAAAAGACTCTCTGAAGTTTCTAGGGAGTCCAACCTCATTCAAATCAGAGCTGTATAGCTCTAGATATGGCCAAAATATAGAGGCTTAAAAATCAGTAAAAACAGAGCACGAGATTAACTACCAAAAACTCTTTCCAAACTCAATCAAAAACTCAATTCACTTACCAAGAGGTGTTCTTGCACTTAGAAGGTCATTTATTATAGTTTAAACTCCCCACTTCTCGATCAATTAAATCGTCTCTCTTTCTCTCTCTCCAAATCCCTAATTTCTCTTGAAGATAATTTGGTACAACTCTCTTTTTTTCACTCACACACACTCACATACAAAGATGCAAAGTCACGTTGGAGCTGAAGAAGATCATACCAAAATTTGAGATATTTATAACCAAATATTAACTTTGGTCCTTCATGAATCACTCTTCTTTCTATCTAGTCCTTAAACTTATTATTATTTCAATCAAGCCCTTACACTCTAGTCCCTTTCTACCATTCCAATATAATCTTAAACTTAATTAAAACCCACCATCTAGCATGTATATAATATATTACTTACGTCATACTTACGTATGTTTTAGGGTGGGTGTTACATGGGTAATACAATAAGCTTAATAAGTTTCTTAACAATGCCGGTATATTACATTGCATTCCTTGTCCCTATTCTCATGAACAAAATGGCATTTCTGAATGCAAAATTCAACATATTATTGACATTACTTTAACCTTACTTGCTCATTTTAAAGTACAATTAAATTATTGGCCTTTTGCCTTTAATACTACTATAACTCTTATTAATAGTTTGCCTAGTTCGGTTTTAGCACATTAATCTCCCTATTGTAAATTACTTGGGACACATCCAAACTATATTGACTTCAAATTTTTTTGCTACAGTGTATATCCCTTGCTTCACCCTTATCACCAATATAAATTTAATTTCAGGTCCAAATAATGTGTTAATGTAGGATTATCTAAACATTGACATCGATTCTGGTAGAATTTATATTACCCATTTTGTTCAATTTAATGAGATGTTATTTTTGTTTCACTTGGCATCTTCTTTCGTAGGTTCAGTTCCAACTACCAATTATACTCCTTGGTTATCAATTGTATCTCAATATCCACCTACTTTGGCCCCGGTACAATAAGGTATGGTCTCTAACACTTATACTCCTACTCAACCTCGATCTCCAACTCCTACTCAATCTCTCCCTCCAACCACCTCTTTTTCTTCATTATCACCATCACCATCACTAAGTAACTGAAATCTTATCCTAACTAAGATACCCTCATAATCTATATCTCTACCTTTATCCACACTTGATAGGATCAAACTTGTTGTTGATTTAGATAAATACACCAATCGCATTTCTAACCAACCCTAACCTACACCTACCCATACATATCCTATACAACTTTGTTCCTCTACACTACAAGCACGCCACACAAACCTCACTACTAAATACCCTCTTTCTATTCCTAACCTTAATTGCCTCATAATAGAGCCTATTACCTCACTTTAAAGTTCCCAACATTATGAATGGAGAGCCGTCATACAAGATGAGATAAATGCCTTACTCCGCAACAATACTTGGTCTTTAGTCCCTCACCCTATACATAAGAATATAGTTGGTAACAAATGGGTATATCACATTAAAAGAAAGCCTAAAGGTACTATTAAGTGTTACAAAGCTCGTTTAATGGCCAAAGGTATAATAAAAAAACCTGGCATTGATTATTTCAAAAAATATAGTCCTGTTGTTCAAGCCACTACCATAAGGACTTTATTAACACTCGTTGTATCATCTAGTTGGTCTCTATGCCAACTTGATATTTCTAATGCATTTATTTATGGTTCATTGGATGAGGAGGTATATATAATTCAACCTCTGGGTTTTCAAGATATAGCCAATCCTCATCACGTTTGTCATTTTTATCGCTCTTTATATGGCCTTAAATAGACTCCACGACCCTAGTTTAATAGATTGGAAATATTCTTACAAAGTATGGGCTTTCAATTTTAAAGCTAATAGTTCTTTATTCATCTGCATTCAAGATATTAACATCCTTTTTATTTTAGTTTATATTGATGATATTATGACCACAGGTTCATGCACTATAGTTATTGCTACTCTTATTTCCACTCTTTAATCAGAGTTTTCAATTAAAGACTTAGGGCCTTGAGTTATTTCCTTAGTATTGAAGTTCTTCGCAACTCTAATGGCATTCTATTATCACAATAAAAATATATTCTTGATCTTTTAAAGAAGATGAAGATGAGTGGTGCAAAGCCAAGTTCAACGCCAATGGCCAGCTCTCCTACTCTTTCCAAAACATTTGGTAATGCCCTTACTAAGGGCAAATCATTTTAGCAAACCATGGGTTCTCTTCAATATGTAACTCTTACACGGCCTAACATCGCCTTCCTAGTTAATAAATTATGCCAGTACATGCATTGTTCCACTCATGTTCATTGGCAGGCTATCAAGTGAGTACTTCGCTATTTAAAATATACAGTCAATCTTTCTTTATCTCTTGTTCCATCCAAGACACTTACTTTATAATGATATGTGAACAGTGATTGGGGCGGCTGCCCTGATGATCGTCGATCGACCAGTGGATATGCCATTTACCTTGGAAATAACTTGATCTCTTGGATGGCTAAAAAACAACCTACCATTTCTTAATCTTCAACAAAAAGCAAGTATAAAGCAATAGCCAATGCTACTGCCGAATTAACTTGATCGACCAATGCTACTTGATCGACCAAGTATAAAGCAATAAACTTGATCGACCAATGCTACTGTCGAATTAATGTGGCTTCAGTCTCTCTTATTTGAGTTGCAAGTTCCACTTTCTAGTGCACAAATACTTTGGTGTGATAATATGGGTGTTATATACCTCTCTACTAATCCAGTTCTCCAAGCTTGAACAAAGCATATTGAGCTCGATTATTACTTTGTCCGCAAGCAGGTTGCTTCTAAACACATTAAAATTCAATTCCTTAATACTGCTGATCAAATTGCTAATATAATGATTAAAGCATTATCGAAAGCTCACTTCTTGCAACATCGGACCAAGCTTTAGTTGGTTCTTCAACCACCTTCGGCTCGATTATTAGAGGATAGGATAAACATCATTAGTAGCTACTTGTATCTAAAGTTCTGATTGTGATTCTCTCTTATACGGAATATGAATACATAATCAACAATATTTCTCTTTCATATACAATTCTCACAAAAACTGATTTGGTCTTTGACAAAAAATTACTGAACTAAAGTTCTAATTGTGATTCTAAACCCTAAATTTAAATAAAAAAATTATAGTTTAATTACAGTTCAAAAAAGTAAATTATACTAGAAAATATATTTTAGTTCTTTGGAGTTCATTTTACCAAATTATTAATTTGGTTCTTAGCATCCAATGACACATTACCTTTAATTGCTAATGATTATATTGACCTAATTTAAAGAAGAAGAAAAAAAACTGGGAAAAGCTCTGGATGTATTAGTGTTAATACTATCTAGAAAATTGTTTTCCAACGCTACTATGGTTCACGTGACATGACTAAAAGTAAATAAAATAACTTATGACTAAAGTTAATCTGGTGAAGAAGTAACATATTTTCACTAATCACGTTATGATTATAATTAGACTCGATCATTGCCTTTTAAAATGAGGTAGTGTTTTTTTTTTTTTTTCTTTTGGGGTCTAAGAAGGACTTCAAGAAAAACAATAAAAACAAGTGAATAGTGTACTTTTCGTTTCATATCAGAGTCATTTTAAACTAAACTCATTGTAGAAGTTATTGAAGGTCCAAGCAATTTACTTAATGAAAAAAAAAAATTAAAATTTTTGAATTTATAAAGACATATTTGTATACAAATTCAAATGCTCACGACTTTTGATAATTTTATCCCAACTATTTAATTTTGATAAAATATTTCAATTTCAAACTATTTGATAAAAAAAATTAAATAAAAGTATTACTATGAAAATAAAAAATTAAATTTGTTTTCGATAAATTATAATTTGCATCTTGTTTTATAATAAATTCAAAAAAATTATAAACATTGTTAATATAAAATAATATATTTCTAAAAATTCAAATCATAAATATAATTTAAAGATTAAATTATAAAAAGCAGCCTTTTTTTAGGGAAAAGGGGAATCATCACAATAAGATTTGTGCTAAAAGTATCAAAAATTTATTATGTTAAAATATTCTTTTCAAATTTTTTTTTTTTAAAAAAACTTACTAAAATTAAAAATCCTAAGTATTTACATTTTTTTTTCGTATCAATAGACCTATAATTTTAACGAAAAGTATGTTAGTCATTTTACCGCTCACTAATAATAATATGACAATGTTTTATAGTGGCTAAAGATAGTAATTTTTAGTGGGGTTGAGCTAAGAATTTAATGATTAAAAATTTTAGAATTATCCAAAAATTTAGAGATTTTTAAAATAAAATCTATCGTACTATACCAAATTTAAATATTTTATTACCATAATATCTTGTTTTCTGGTATGATTCACTTCAGAGATTTACATCTTTTGAAACAATTTGGTAAGATACTCTTCAAAACCGATATTCAAAAATCTACACACTTTTTATATAAGAAAAATTGTAGCTAAATTTAAAGAAAAATTACAAAATAAAGATAATCTATCTAAAAGTATAGATAAAATGTATTATCAATTTATATCTAATATGAAAATTAACTTTTGAAAAAATATATCTCAATAAAGTTTTTATTAAATTAGTATTTGGTAGGTATTTTAATATGTAAATTTCAATTAATTGATTGTATTTACTTATAATTTAATTAGATATTCAACACAAGAATAATTATATATAATATGCTTTGTTTTTTAAATTATATGTAGAAATTAATTTATTTTTATTGTAAATTTTATACATTACATATATTTTCGGATGCTTTAAAAAAATACATATATTTTTGGTATTAGATTCAATTTTTGGATCGAAGATTTATAAAGAATTCAGAACTCTACTAAAATAGGTATATAATTCAATTTGGTTTTATCTAAAACTAAAATTATTTAGTTCAACATGATTTTAATGCAATTTGTAAGGTTCAATATCTTTTATGTCCCGTGTCTAGCTCTAATTTTTAGAATCAAAAGGACAACAGTATTTCTCAAGCTAAATGTTTTCGACTTGATTGTAAATTCTCCTAATTAATAAGAGCATAGATAAATAATGATGAAAATTTTAAAATATAATAATCTTTGATCAAGCTAAGCTATAAAAAGCTGCGGAAAAAAAAAAGTAAATTATTGTTTCCCTAAAATTTGACCTAAAATTAAATTTTTACATCCGCAAGTTTTGATTCAGTAAACACTTAAAATCTCTTTGTTAATTTTTCTATTAGGTTTTTTTTGCATCAAAATATATTTAACTCCCTCTATTTTATAAAAATAAAGTAATTTATTTTCTATGTTCTAATAATATGAAATAATTTAGGCCTTCAATTTTTTAATTATTTTAAATTTAAAATTTTAATGCTAACTACACTTTAAACATACACGCATATCTCCATTAATACATTAACTCAAAACTTAAGTTGTAATTTTGAAAAATTTATAAATGTTCAAAATTTATTTTATATTCAATTTTTTACATAATTTTATTAATTTTTGTTCCTTTTAAAATTAGTATTTATTTAAACTAAAATAATATATTAAATAAATCACATTAAAAGAGGATAAAATTAATAAAATCAGACATACAAAATAAATATAAAATAAAATTGATGAAAATTAATGAATTTGTCAAAATTATAATTTGATATTTTATTTTAAAATGTTAATGGAGATATGTGTAATTGTTGCAAATTTACTTAAAGTTGTGATTTTAAATTTGAAATTAAAAAAAAAAAAGAAGAATAACATTTTTATTTTATTAAAATAAAACGGATTTAAATGTTAGTTTTTATGAAAAATCATTAGTTCTATCATGCACTTTAAACTAATCAATAATTGAATTCTACTTTTAAAGTCATTTCAATTTGCTTCTTTAACTTTACAAATTATGTCAATTCAATCCAATTTTATTTGAAGAATCTAATTGTATTTGTAAAAATTACATTTAGATCCCTATAAAATAAATCTTATAGTTATTTCAATTGTTTCTCTTTTTAAGAAAAAAATAAAATTTTGAAAAATGATTCTCAAGTTTTAATGTTACTATTTTTGAAATATATTTAAAAATTAAATTTTTAAATTTTTACATAAAATTTTTACTTTTACCAGTTTATGTATCAATGAGAATAATAAAAAAACAAAAAATTATAAGTTGTGAATCAATTTTATTATCTATACTAATATTAATAAAAATATAAATATAAACATAAAGTAAGCACTTTTAAACATCACTATAAATAATAATAAAAATAATAATAAATTTTTATTTTTACGTTTCAGAATTTTTTTTAAAAAAAAATCAAATATTTTTTGTATTCTTGACTAATATTTTTAGTATATGAAAAAAATTTCTTTTTTTTTTTTGCAATTCATATTTTTTTGTTTGGCCCCTGTTAGAAAACTTTTTAAATAATATGATTGAAACTTGAGAAGTGAAATTTAAAATAATCAGAACATGAGGTTGTTTAGTGAAAAATTAAAAATTTATGAAAAATATTTAAAAATTAATTTTTGGATTTATGTCAAGAGTGGTAAAATTAGAATTTAAAATTATTTTTTGTATTTTATTTTTCTTGTAAGAAAAAAGGATAAAGCATTTAATAAGAGTCCAATTTATTTTATAGGGATTTAAAAATAATTTTTTAAAATATAATTGGATCCTGCAAATAAAATTTGATATAATTGACATAATTAGTAAAGTTGAAGGACCAAATTGAAATAACTTTAAAAATAAGGTTTAATTGATAATTGGCTCAAAATTAAGGATAGAACTGCTAATTTTCATTAACTTTTATAAAATAGAGTAAAATGTCTAATTATTTGTTAAGATACTAATGGAAAATTTAATAGAAGGGCTAAAGTGTTGATAAAATTAAAGTTAAGGATGTAAAAATTTGATCTTCAACCATGGAGAATTTAAGTTAGGCTAAACCCTTGGGAGAAAAATATAATTTGAAATTTTTTTTTGTCATGGTTGTAAAAGCAGAGCAAACAATTTAAAGCAAGAAAATGCTACAAATTAAATGTTCACTTACAGCATTATAGTGGCATTCTTGATCAATTTGATGTCATCCAAACTAACAATCTTGAAGACAATTTGCCTTTCATAAGATCTATTGCTGCAACTGGAAGTGGCACTGAAAGGTGTTTTTGTATCCTTCAAGAACATTACTGTTGCGATTAACTTAATCACATCAACCACTGTGTTCCAAAGCAAACCAAGAACCCACCAAAACTTGATGAAGTATCTGCAAAACCCTCTTTGGTTGGTTGGTTCTGATTTCTTCTTCATTGGAAATGATGGCAATGCCTCAGCCCTCGGGATCAGACATTTTACGAGTTGAGGCAAGCAAATGAGACAAAAGAGTGAAGCCATCACCAAGAGAGTGATGAACTTTAAAAATAATAACAGATTCTGCTTCACAAGTAGTGAGGTTTAGGATATGGAGTTCCCATAATGGCTTTGAACTGTCCATGGCTTTTTTGCTTAGGTTGGAGACATAATCTTCTATGATTGTATGGGCTGACTCCATGCTCATGTCTGCAGGGTTAAGTTCTGGGACTAGCATGTGTTCTTCCAATTTGATGCAAGTTTTAACCCATTTCATCTGCCCAGTCTTGTCATCTACAGCCTGAATTTACATCTCAAGTTATAACATGAACCATTTAATTCTATGCTGTGCATAAATAATTATGGTTAATGAGAAGAAAAATCCAAAACTTAGCACAAATTTATAATTTTATCTCAATGTTTTGAAAATAGATCGCTCTATCAAATGTTCTAAATCTAGTTGCAATTTTATAAAATTAATCAAAATTTAAGAGATTTTTACCTACATTCATTCAGAGTATTACATACTAGCTAATTGTTAATAAATATTTTGAATGACTTAAATCTGATTAACAAAAATATGATACATGCTTATAGTAATATATTAAATAGATAATAATTTTTCTAAAAATTAAATACAAACAATGATGTTCTTCCCGCCGAGATAAATAAAATAACAATTTGTTATCATAATACATTTTATTGTACAAGAAATATTTTTGCATGTAATTTGTCTATCTTATGGGGCTAGTTTTTCAACCATGCACTTCATACCAACGTAAATGATAATTATTGGATTGATTATTATTTACATCATAAAAGACAAATGAATTATTATATTTACACTATGCATAGCTGGAGTAGAATAGAAGGGGAATGAAAGATAATATAAAGGAAATCAAGTACATGTGTTATTTAAATAGTAGAAGGGAATTGAAGAGGAAGAGAATTGAAGGAGAATTATTCCCCTTCATTCCCCTTATAAGAGGGAAAATTGATTACACCCCAAATTGGGGTGTAAAAAATTTCAACTTCAAAATACATTATAATTTTAAATTATATTTCCTTTTTAAATTTCAACTCCCATTTTTTACTTTTATAACTTAAATACCTTAAATTTTTCAAAATTACCTTCGTATCCTTTTTTATTTACCTGCATGTCCTCTCTCCTCCTTTTTATTTTCTTCCATGCCCTTTCGTTTTCCTTCTCTTTTTTTTTCTTTTTTTTTCTCTTGTTTATTTATTTTTATTTTCTTCTTTTTTATTTCTATTTTTTCATCATCCTCTTTTTTTTTCTGATTTTTTCTCTTCTTGTTGTTTTTTCTGTTTCTTTTTTTTTTTCATCCTTATTTTTTCCTTGTCTCCTTTTCTTTTCTTTTTTTACCAAAAATAAAAATACCTCAATATGTCATTCCTTTTTTTATTTTTATCATCCCCTTCTTTTTTCTTTTTATTTTTTCCTCCTTTCTTTATTTTGTTATGTTTCTTTTTTTAATTTTTTTCTTTCGTCTCCTTATTTTTTCCTTTTCTTCATTTTTTTTATGTATTTTTATTTTCTTCTTTTTTTCTTTTCCTCTTTTTTATTTTCAATATTTTTTAAAAAATTGAATAAAAATGTAAGAATTTATTTCATATACAAAAAATAAACTAAAAGTATACGAAAAAAATATAAAAAATAAACTAAAAGTAAACAAAAAATATATGAAAAATATGACAAACACAAAATATATATAAGGAAATGCCATTAAATTGTAGTAGACTATTTTATATGCAGAAAATAAAATAAAAGTAATCTAAAAGTATTCAAAATTTTACCGTTTTATATACAAAAAAAAACTAAAAGTATTAGAACCAAAGAGGAGACATTGTTATTATGGTGTTGCGCAAGAGAGTGCCTGGAGGGGAAGAACTTTCATACCCATGTCTAGTTCAGAAAATATTTCCACCTCTACTAAGCCTTCTACTATATGTGATTATAAATATAACCCTTCTGCTTCCACCTCTGTAACTATTTCTTCACCTGTAAAACAACATACTCTTAGCAAAACTGGCTATTTGTATGAGTTTACTTATCTTCCAGAAGAGC
>CATIWO010292756.1:0-10172 GCA_949673435.1 Macaranga tanarius
CTTGAGTAACCATCCTACTCTCCCTTTAATACAAGGTTTAAAAACTGAAAATCAAAATAATAACTCATAACCAAGAACATAACAATTACCAAGTGAAGAGCAAACTTTCTCGTTGATTTCATGAAACAACATGATTAACAACTAAGAAAAATGAAAGTAGGCATGAAACACTACTACTCATGTAGTTCTTTCATTAACAATACTTAAAAGGCACATAACTTATTCCTTATACTTTCCCTATTATAGTATCCCCCACCTTTCCATATTACTTAATGTGGATACCTCAATAAAGTCCTTTGGATACTCATACTCTTTATAGAGCGTTGGAGTACATGTACGAGTGTGTTTTACACTCCATCTCGCTTAAGGAACTTATTTATTTACTTATTTATTTTAGACATAGTGCCTATGCATTCATGAACTACATAAAACATTTAAATTTCTACAAACATTTTCTCAACTATCAAGCATACTATTTCAATCACTCAATGAAAGAGTAGGCATTAAGTTCATTAAAATTTAAAAATTTATAATCATAAGTTATTCTTCTAACTTAACAATCCAAACCAAGCATTAAAAGGAGAGTAACACACTTACTCAAGAAGAACACACCTAATGACACTAACTTTTAGTACAAATAAGCTCAAAAACTCAAGGGAATGGTCTTTTATTCATACAACAATAAACTAAAATGCAAAACATAAAACTAAAAATAAAAATAAAAAAGTAAAAGGGAAAAAAACTGCCCTAGTCAGATGTATTCGAAGATGAAGTTTTAGGAATGATGATCTCAACAGAAGGCTACGATGATCTCAACAGAAGGCTCCGTTGATGCCTTAGTTCCTTTGCTTTGAGAGATCAATTTCTTAAGCTCCTTTACTTCAGCTATCAGATTTTCCATCCTTGCGTCTCTTAGGGTCTCATAAACTTCAAACTTGGTAATCACATCCATCATCATATTACCAAGGCTTTGTTCAGTTCGATTCGACACATCCTCTATCTTCTTTTTGACTCTTTCAATGTTGTCCTCAAATCTCTTTCTCTTTGCTGCTCTATTCGTTTTCTTTGCCTTAGCTTTACCATCCTTCTTATTCACCCTTGCATTCTCATGAGCTACTTGAGGTTTGACATCTTCTTCTTCCTCTTCACCAATGTCATCAAAATTCTCTACCATATTAGGTAGAGGAACATCTCCATGTCTCAAAGCAGTTTGACATAGTTGATAGCATCTTTTATTGTCTGCCTCTTCTAGCCTTCCAAAATCAGTAATCACCTCAGCTCTGACTAAAAAATCGTCATCAAAGATTTGGCATTCCAATGATGCAAGAATGTTAAGCTTCCTTCGTACAAAGTGTATGGCCAGCCCCATGATAATGTGGCCCATAGACATCAGTGCTTTTCATCCCTGCACAACACGCCACGTAGAACGAAACACAAGATATGCACTATTTACCCTACGGTTAGTAGCCATGTACCACATCAAGAATAGTTCATCAGGCATAACCTTTATACTCTCATTCCTACCATAGATGGTGTGTGCTATGAATTTGTGCATCAACAAATATAAGTTACTATCAATTAGACCACTAACCATAGTATCTCCATGACTTATTCTATCACCTTTTGTAATTTCAGCCCAAAACCCAATCATATTAAATTCGGGAGGAGGGTGACAAATACCCCATTCAGAGAAATTAAAAATTCCAGTCATGAGATCATAATCAAACTCATATCTTTTCCAAAGAATCTACATGAAAAAATTCTTTGTTCTTCATCTTTAATTTTCAAAGTGGTGTAGAATTCAATGGTCAATTCAAGGAACACATCATATTTCACTATTTTCAATTTAAACTGCCTAGACTTTTGCACAACACATTCATAAAATCATACATTCCAATATCTTTCAAAAGTTGATCATCAAAGTATTTAGGCATGCATATGTTTCTTTTGCTAAGAGAAGTGACTCTCTTACCTTTTTCATCTGAGTAAATAGGAAAGAAAGCATCATACTCCTTCTTGAGATCTGTTGGCTTTGGTATTATTTCCATTGGTGCCTTCCCTCTTGTGTTTGACCTTCGGCTATTGCTATACATGCTCATTGAATTCATTAGGTAGCAGGAAAAAGAATTGCAGAGAATATAGATGCAGAGAGAAAAAATGTAGAGAATGTAGAAGTTTTGAGATTTAAAACAGTCCTCTGCCTATAAATAAAAGATTAAAATTTCAAGTTTACAAGGACTAAACAACCTAAGTTTACAAGGACCAAACAACCTATCTCCTAATCCGTTATTGATAAAATGAATTTTATTGAAAGATAACAACTACTATCCTATTTGAATTAAAAATCCTAAAGAAATTAAAATAAACAAAATAACAAAATTTAAATTAAAAAATTTTAATTTTCCTCCCCCACACTTAAAGTATGCAATGTCCTCAATGCATAAAACTAGGAAAAAATTTGAACATGTATGACCATCAGGTGGCACAGCCATGCACAATTTTGGCATGGCCGTGCCTGGTTCCAGCTTATTTCGACTGTCCTAATTTTACATAGGCATGACCATTCTCGAAAGTGGCACGGCCGTGCCTGGTTCTAATGCATTTTCTCACTTTTTTTTTGCTAGACCATGATACATGGGTGCGCAACAAGGTGTGCAACACGTATATTCACATAAAACACATTAAAAAACACACAAACTCACATGTAACAATCAAATTTCATTCCCACTTCAAAAATTCTTACCTCTCATCCTTTAGCTTTCCTTATCTCATAATTCCCGAACTAGGTTCCATGCTTCTTTTTTGAAAAATAAAGTTAAAGAACTTATGGTTGGAAATTGTAAGACTAAAGACTAAAAGAATTAACAAGAAAAATGAAAATGAAAACTTGGTTGAGCCCCCATAGACCAACATGATCTTCAGAGTGTTGAAACGGCCAAAAAGGACAATTAGCAAGAATTCTCCCATATGCCTCCATTGTAGATTTTCAGTCTTTGCCCATTGACTTTGAACTTCTCTCCTCTAGTGTTGCAAACTTCCATAGCTTCATAAGGGTAGACATAGCTCACTACAAATGGTCTCGACCATCTACTCTTGAGTTTTCCTGGAAACAATCTGAGTCTGGAGTTGAATAGCAACACTTGGTCTCCTTCTTGAAAATTCTTAATCTTTACTTTAGCATCATACCACTTCTTTGTACATTTTTTATAAATCCTGGAGTTTTCATATGCCATTTCTCTTAACTCCTCCAATTCATTCAACTACAAAAGTCTCTTTTTAGCTGCCTTCTTGCAGTCATAATTCAAAGCTTTGATTGCCTAGTAAGCCTTATGTTCAATCTCAATAGGAAGATGACATGCTTTTCCATAGACTAACCTATATGGAGACATTCCAATAGGTATCTTATAAGCTGTTTGGTATGCCCATAAGGTATCATCCAACTTCCTTGCCCATTCCTTTCTCGACTTACTCACTGTTCTTTCAAGAATTTTTTTCAATTCTCTGTTGCTTACTTTTACTTGTCCACTTATTTGGGGATGGTATAGAGTAAATATTTTATGTTTTACCCCATAATGAGCTAACAATGCCTCCATATATCTATTACAGAAGTATGTTCCTCCATCACTTATGATAGCTCGAGGCATCCCAAACCTAGCAAAGAGTCTTTATAAAAATTTGCAAACTACTCTTGCATCATTCACTACACATGCTTGAGCTTCCACCCATTTGGATATATAGTCCACACAAACAAGTATGTACTTATTTCCCTCTGAAATAGGAAATGGCCCCATGAAATCTATGCCCCATACATTAAATATTTCTACCTCCAGAATTCCCGATTGGAGCATTTCATCATTCTTGGAAATGTTGCCACTCCTTTGACATGCATCACAATTGAGTACAAACTTTCTAGCATCATGAAAGAGTGTAGGCCAAAAGAATCCTGCTTCAAGAATTTTTATAGCAGTTCTTTGTGGACCAAAATAACCACCATTGATCATCCCATGACAATGTTATAAAATTGAACCGATTTCTTCTTCTCCTTTACATCTCCTTATCATTCCATCACTGTATAGCTTCCAGAGATATGGCTCATCCCACAAATAGTACTTGAAATTACAAATGAGCTTCTTCCTCTGTTGACTATTGAATTCTTCTAGGAGCTTCCTACTCGAGATGAAATTTGCTATGTCTACGAACCATAGAGCATTTAGACTTTAGATTGCTAACAACATCTCATTTGGAAATAGCTCATGGATTGGTTCTTTCTTCTCATCTCCATCTTAAGAGATGATCAACTACTATATTCCCTGATCCCTTCTTATTTTTAATTTCAATGTCAAACTATTGTAATAGCAGTACCCATCGTATGAGCCTTGGCTTTGAGTCCTTATTGTTCAGGAGGTACTTCAATGCTGCATGATCTGTATACATAATAATTTTAGAACCAAGTAAGTAAGATCAAAATTTATCAAAAGTAAAAATTATTACTAGCATCTCCTTCTCGGTTGTGGAATAGTTGAGTTGTGCATCATTCAAGGTTTGGCTTGCATAATAGATGACATGAAGTTTATTCTCCTTCCTTTGGCCAAGTACAGCTCCTATTGTATGATCACTTGCATCATACATCAATTCAAATGGAAGATTTCAATCTGGTGAAACAACTATAGGAGCTGATATCAATGCTTCTTTCAACCTATCAAAAGCCAATTTACAATCATTAGTAAAGTCAAAAGGAGAATCTTTCTCATGTAATTTACAAAGAGGTTTAGAGATTTTCAAAAAATCCTAGATAAACCGTCGATAGAATCCTGCATGACCTAGGAAACTTTGAATTCCTTTGATATTTATTAGGTATTAAAGCTTTTTAATGGTCTCCACTTTTACTTTATCCACTTCAATATCTTGTGCTGTAATCTTATGTCCAAGAATGATTCATTCCTCCACCATAAAGTGACACTTCTCTCAATTTAGTACCAAATTTATCTCTTCACACGTTGTAAGGACTTGCTCCAAGTTTTCCAAACATCCTTCAAATGAGCTCCTATAGACTGAGAAGTCATCCATGAACACATCTATAATTTCTTCTACCAAGTTTGAGAATATGGCCATCATGCATCTTTGAAAGGTTGCTAGAGCATTATGTAATCCAAATAGCATTCTTTTATAAGCAAATGTGCCATAGGGACATGTGAATGTCATTTTCTCTTGATCTTTAGGAGCAATTACTATTTGATTGTAGCCCGAATAGCCATCTAAGAAATAGTAGAAGGCATGTCTTGCTATCCTCTCCAACATCTGATCAATGAATAGTAGTGGAAAGTGATCCTTTCTAGTAGCTGAATTCAACTTCCTGTAGTTAATGCACACTCTCAATCTAGTCACTACTCTTGTAGAGATCTGCTTACCTTCTTCATTTGCCACCACAACCATTCCTCCTTTCTTTAGTACACATTGGATAGGACTTACCCATGAACTATCTGAGATTGGATAAATTATCCCAGCATCTAATAGCTTAACCACCTCTTTCTTCACCACTTCTTGTATGTTTGGATTGAGCCTCCTTTGCCTTTCAATGGTTGGCTTGTATCCATCTTCTATTAGAATCTTATGCATGCAATAAGATGGACTTATCCCTCTTATATCTGAAATTTATCGACCAATTACTCTTATTCTTCTCTTAAGCATCATCACAAGCAATTCCTTTTGGTCTTGGATAAGTTTAGAGGATATAATCATAGGTAGAGTTTAGTTCTCTCCAAAAAAAGTATACCTCAAATGTTGAGGTAAGGGTTTCAACTCCACATTTGGTGGTTCTATGGTTGATGGTGGTATAGGTTCAGTGTTTGGTAATTGGATTTAGGAAAAAGAAGTTTGGTGTTTAAGAAAATCTTTCTCTTGGGCAGTTTGTACCTATATACACTTCTTAATATATTCCAATTCATTATAATTTTCCAACCTCCTTCATTGGACTTCAATCACACATTCATCCAAAACATCAACTCTAAAGCATAAATCACTTTCAGAAGAATGTTTCATACCTTGATAGATGTTGAACTTACAACTTTCCTTACATACTCTTAAAGTCAAAGTTCCATCATAAACGTTAATGATTGCCTTAGTAGTGTAGAGGAAAGGCATACCAAGGATCAATGGAACGTCTTTATCTTCCTCAAAGTTAAGAACGATAAAGTCCACTGAAAAAATGAACTTTCCAGCCCTTACTAGCACATCTTCCACCATTTCTTCTGGTTCCTTTACTGTCCTATCTACCAGTTGTAGATGAATGTTTATTGGTCTTGCTTCTCCAAGTCCCAATTTCCTATAGATAGATAAAGACATAAGATTAATAGAAGAACCTGAATCACACAAAGATTTTTGAAATAATAAATTCCCAACAGAAAATGGAATAGTAAGACTCCCTGGTTGCTTTCTTTTTAAAGGAAGTTTATTTGAGATGATTGCATTGCACTCCTTTGTAAGCGTGACTGTCTCAAACTCCTACAACATTTTTTTATTAGAAATTAGCTCCTTCAAGAACTTTGCATACTTTGGCATCTGAGCTAGACATTCCACTAAAGGCATATTGATGTGAAGTGTCTTGAATCTTTCCAAAAACTTTGCAAACTACTAATCATGCTCCTTTTTCTTCAACCTTTGTGGATATGGTACTGGAGGTTCATAAGGTTGAATTGTTCGTGCTTTCGGCTTAACTTTGTCTTCCACCTTCACTTCTGGTTCTTTTGGTGTCTCAACCCTTTCATTATCCTGCTCTTTTTCTTCTTCATTCTTCTTTTCTTCATACTTCATTATTGCTTTAAGGGTTTGGATCTCTGTACCGCTTCTCAAGGTGATAGCCTTTACTTGCTCTTTTAGATTCTTCTCTATATTGCTCGGTAATACACCTTGATTCCTTATTGCTAAGGAATTTGCTAGCTACCCCATTTGTACTTCTAGATTGTGAATAGAAGACGAATGATTTCATATCATTTTCTCCATCATCTTTTGAGCTTCATCTTGCTGGCTCATCTTCGATGACATTACATCCATGAATTTCTCCATCTTGCTCTCCAGTGAGCTTCCAAAGTATGAACCTTTATCTTGTTGAAATTGAGGTTGAGGTTATTGTGCATTCTGACCTCCAAATCCTGGTGGTGCTTGTGGTCTCCACTGGTTATTTTCTTAATTTCTCCAAGATAAGTTTGGATGATTCCTCCAACTTGAATTGTAGGTATTGCCATAGACTTGGTTTTGAGGTCCTTTGAAATTGCCCACATAGTTTACTCCTTCTGTAGTAGACATTCCTTGCATCATTTGACATTCTATGGTAGGATGCCCTCCTTGGCATAGTTTACATGAGGAAGACAATGTAGACACTACATTCACATTCACTTTGTCCATCTTTTTTGTCAGAGCATCAAGCTTTGCATTCAACATGGTTAAACTGTCCACTTCTATGGCCCCAGCCTTCTTTATAATGGTCCTTTCATTAGACCACAAACTCTATGTATTGGCCATTTCTTCAAAGAGATCCAAAGCATCTTCTGGTGCCTTTGACATGATAGTACCTCCAGCTGCTGCATCAATGTTGTCTCTAACCGCATAATTGACTCCTTTGTAGAATGATTGCACCAAGTACCATGAAGGAATCAATTGAGGTTGACACTGCTTCTGAAGGTCTTTGAATCTTTCCCAGCACTCATAGAATGTTTCATCATCTCTTTGAAAGAAAGAGTTAATCTCATTTTTGATCCTCAACACCTTTACAGGTGGTAAGTATTTATTGAAAAAGGCTATGTAAAGCTCTTGCCACGTGTTGATGGAGTTGGGTGGCAAGCTTGTAAACTATCTCTTTGCTCTGTCTATAAGAGAAAATGGAAAGAGAATCAACCGGATTGCATCAGGCTGTACTCCATTCATCTTGAAGGTAGAATAGTACTCCAAGAATCTAGACATATGACCAAATGGATCCTCATGTGGTAGCCTATTGAATGGTGAGTTTTGGATCATCTGGATCATTGCTGGCTTAATTTCAAAGTTGTTTGCTACTACCACCAGCCTTACAATTGGTGCCTCGACAGGTCATTCCTTGCGTCATCTCCTAAGTCCATTTTGCTTCGTGATTGTCGAGATATGATTGTTTATTTCTTTTTCTCATGAGCTATCTTTTATAACTCCAAATCAAGTGGTATCAACTCAAGTCCTTGTTTGCTTGCACTTCGTGTGATGTGCATCAACCAACAAAAATTCCTGCAATACCACAATTAAAAAAAAAATTAAAAATAACGTCTAAATTAAGCAATACAATTTTCTTACAATATCAATCCTTTGCCAATCCCCGGCAACGGTGCCAAAAACTTGATGTGTGTAAAATCCGCAAGCGTACAAAATCGTATCAAGTAGTAAATAAAGATATCGTCCCACAGAGATTGTAGATTGAATATTGCAATACTCACAATATTTGATTATTTAGACAATGAAATAAATTTTGAAATTTCAGAGAAACAAAATTAAAATAAGAAAAGTAAAAACACAAATTCAATGCAAGTTAAAAAGGCTAGGGTTCTTATTCTCAATTAGACCATTTCAAGGAATTGATTACACAACTAGGTCTACACTAGTTCTAATTCATTTTAAAGGGATCTTAAAAGCTATAGATTTTCCTCTCTAATAAACCTATAATTAATTGGAGATTAATTAACACTAAGTTTACCGGCTCTCACCAACCTAATATCTTTTAATTCTAATTTTAAATATAACTTTTAATTAATATTGATTCACTTAACTGTCTCTCAACTAGCTAAGCAATCAACAGGTCATTGCCTAATCCTACAGAACCTATCTCTCGATTAAGCCTATAATGTCAATTCAATTTTAGGTTGATCAGTCCTAAAATGACATTAAGCTCAACAACAACTAATGAATTAAATCTAGCAACCTAACATAATCACAATAAGCACATGATCAATTTAGAATAAGAACCCTAGAAAGGATTCTAGTTACTCATATTAAAGAGAAAAGAAAACAAACAAGAAATGAAAACCATTATGAACAAAATAACAATTAAACAAAAGAGTGATACAACAAAACTCCTTTCAAATGATGTCAGGAAGCCTTGCTCTTCTAACTTCAAGCCAAGTATCACCTCTACTATGAACTAAACTAATAAAAATGTATTCTGAATTAACTAAAAATAAGAACAAGAACAAGAACAAATATAAGAACAATATAAAACTAGGAACAACCCCTAAATGAAAATGAAATGGTCCTATTTATATACCTAAAGACCTAGTAAGAAAGGTAATCTAACTCCTTTCAAACTCAATCTAATTAAAAACTAAGAGATAAGTTCCTTTCTATCTAAACTTAGCTGAAAATTATTATCTCTTTGGCTGCCACATCAGTCAGGCATGGGTGCGCAAGAAAATGGCATGGCTGCACAAGAAATACACCAATGCTGAGTCCTTAGTCATGCATGGCCGTGCTCAATTTTGGCATGGCCGTGCCACCCTGTAACAAGCCATGATAAAGTTTCAGGCACGACCATGCAATAATTAAGCACGGCCATGCTTATCCTCAACGTAGATAACTCTTTATCTTGAGTCCATAGCCTATCCAAACTTCAAAGATTGATCCAATCTTCATCCCAATGTGGCCTACAAAATAAAATTTAAAAGAAATTATCTAAAAACAACTAAATCCTACTAATTAAGACAAAATAAAAAAAATAATAAAAAATTAACTAAAAATTAACTAACTAATGCAACTACTAAGCCTAAGATGTAATAAAATAGAATGCTTAAAATAAGTGTTTTTCACACTCATTAATGATTTTTGGATGTGTGTGTAAATTATTTAGATGTGGTAAACCTTGAGTATAGAGTTGTACTTAGTGGCATTTTGTTGAGTTGAGTGCAAGTGGCATTCTTGCTTTGTGAATTGAAGTATGGATTGTGTGTAGGATTTGATAAGGATGTTGGAAATCCTAATCACTAGGAGAGCTTTGCCTTTGAAGGAATTGAAGGCTTGAGGTAAGTAATTGTTAATTCAATACTTACATATACTGATTTTTAAGCAACTATAATTGCTTAATTATATTGATTTGTGTATGCCATTAAAGTGGCAAGAATGACGAATCTATAATTATATTGATTGTGAGAAAGAATGAGATA
>CATIWO010292959.1:0-11700 GCA_949673435.1 Macaranga tanarius
TAAAATTGAATAGACACTATAGGCTTAATCGAGAGATAGGTTCTGTAGGAAATGGCAACAACCTATTGGTTGCTTAGCTAGTTGAGAGACAGTTAAGTGGATTAATATTGATTAAAGGTTGTGTTTAAAATTGGAATTAAAAGGCATTAGGTTGGTGAGGGCCAGTTAAATAGTGTTGATTAATCTTTAATTAATTATAGGTTTATCTGAGAGGAAAATCTATAGTTTCTAAGATCCCTTCAAAATGAATTAAAACTAGTGTGGACCTAGATGTGTAATCAATTCTTTGAAATGGTCAATTGAGAATAAGGAACCCTAGCCTTTAAAATTGCATTGAATTTATGTTTTTATTTTAGTTTTGTTCTTTTGAAATTTCAAACTCTATTTCGTTGTCTAAACAAATAAACATTATGATTATTGCAATATTCAACCTCAAATCTCTGTGGGACGATATCTTTATTTACTACTTGATATGATTCTGTACACTTGCAGATTAGTACACATCATTAGCTTCCTCTTTCTCTTAAAAAACCTAACTTTCTACTTCCTTTTAGCTACTAAAATATGTTATTTACATTTTACAGCAAGTTAAAAAAAATAATAATTCTTTGTTCTTATTCCCTTCAATAATTAGCACTGCAAATGCAATTTGATAGGTTTGTTATTGTTGATAAAATTATTTCTCTAAGTTAAATTCTTTGTGTTTCTTATGTTATTCTGATACCCTTTTGTGAGTTACTAACATTAAAGCTTTGCTTATTGGCAGTTTTATGCTAAAGGTTGTATCTTTACTGAAAGATCTTTTTATTCATTTGTTTACTTTTTTATTTGGTTTTGATTGGTATTTGAAGGTTTTTTAATGGCATCTGTGAGGAGAAAGTCTGTTGAGGACCTATCTGGGGTTTCTCTTCCTCCGCAAAAACAGCAGAGAGAGAATGGTTTAGTGGCTGTAAATGAGCTTGTGGCATGTTTACATGATGTGTCGTATCCTGAGGGTTATATACCACACCGTCATCTGGATTCTTCAGTTCAAAAGGATTTGAAGTCTGCTAAAGAATTCCCTTTCACTATTGACCCTTTTCAGTCTGAAGCTATTAAGTGCCTTAATAATGGGGAGACTGTCATGGTAAGTTTTCTTCCATTTTTAAGTTATGAGATATTTGCTATAGTGTGTTTATGAGCAATTTTGTAGTTCTTTTTTTTTATCCTTCTGATGATATGCATTTTAGAGAAAGGGCTAGTTGTTGTTTAAGTAGGTCCAAACTCCAAAATTTTAAAATAAAAAGAAACTTACCTGCATCATTATAAGGTTATAACACTTAACCGAGGTAAATTTCTTCTGAAGAAATACAGGATATGTCATTTTTGAGTTCTTAAGTGGTTCTTGGATTAGATTAGATCTTATTAACAGGATATGTCACATTTTTATGGTTGTGCTTATTTTTATACAACTTTCGAGGCTAAAAATAAGTCCACTAATGAAGTAAAGACTTATCAAACCAAGGTGTGGTGCTATATTTATGGTAGTGAGCTTTTGTGGCATGGTGGTTCTGTTTATGATGCTTGGTTTAGCTATGCTTTCAATCAGGTATACATATGTGTGTGTGTGTGCGTGCTTTCTTTCTTTCTTTTTACTTGACTACTTCTATTAGTTGTAGTGTTGTTCTTGAATGAATGAACTTGAACTGTATTTGTTGTATTGGGTTGGTTGCAAGTGGCTCAAGTGTTGCTCACTTTGCTATACTCATTTTCTCAACTGGGAATGTTAGCTGGAATAATGTTTCAGCTCTTCTATGGACTAATGGGTAGCTGGACTGCTTATCTTATTAGCATTCTTTATGTTGAATACAAAACTAGAAAAGAAAGAGAAAAATTTGACTTCAGAAACTATATCATTCAGGTTATTCTTTTTTTAACTCTACTTTACAAGAAACAGAATTCTATTTATTTATTTTTACTTAAAAGCTTTCAGCTTAGTTTGGTTTAATGTATTGATAATTCTTTTTCTTAGAATGGGACCAAATGGCATATGTAGTGGTTTGAAGTTCTTGATGGGCTCATAGGAAAACATTGGAGGAATGTGGGTTTGGCATTTAACTGCACTTTTCTTCCGTTTGGTTCTGTCATTCAACTCATAGCTTGTGCCAGGTACATTAAATTATATGTATATATTTTATGGGTCCCCAAACTTTCTCACCTCCAGCCTGGCCAAGGTTTACCTATCAAAAGAGAATAGGTGAGCTAGGAGGGCTTGGTTTGCCTAAAGCCCCTCTGATGCTCAAGTCAGACAGTGTCCCTCTGATGATCAATGGGGATAGAGAGATGAAGGAGTTCTAGAGAAATGGAAGAACCAGAAGAGAAAAAGAAGAAGTGATGAAGGAGAGAGATCTGACCTAGTGGTTGGTGAGTGGAGGCTTTATATAGCCTTACTCAGTGGATAGGTGGCAGTGGGTGATTGGCTCTTTGACCCTATTAGCATAGTGACCAAGTAGGTGTAATCAAGTAGCTTTCTTAGAGAAGGTGATGTGTTAGGTGCCACAGTGACTGATGGGTAGCACATTTAATGTTTGTCAGCAGAGGAGGAGTGTCCGTTGTCCCTTTGGTGGTCAGCGGGTCAACACTATCCCTTTCGTGGTCAGCGGGTCACCGTGGCTTACGTCGATTGATTGGTGTAGAGAGGGGATGTACCCGTTGAGTAGCATGGATGCTCCTTGCCTATGTGGCCTTTGAGGCCCTTGGGGGTTTTATATCATGTCTTCTTTGACGAGAGTGTCTATAACTTGGTCAACAAGAGGGATCCACTTTCCATATGTCTAGCTCTCAGTGGAGGCATATTTTTGTGTATCATCAGTAGCCCCTCAATTGATGCCTGATATTGAAGGCTACTGATCTCAGGCATGGATCATCCTTATGGACATAGTATTTGAGTTTGCTTAGTGTCACTGTGGACATGGTGTTAAGTTGGATCTGTGTCATGGGGACTTCGCTCCTTGGGGAGATTATTTGTACCACAAGTCCATGAGGACGTGGGACTCTCACTTAGGGAGAGATTTTAACTTCCAAATTTAATAGATGCTCAATAGAGATCGCCTCCTTGGGGAGTTGGGTTAGAGGCCGATGAGGAAGTTATGTTTCTTAAACCTTCATGGGCATGGTGTCTCACTTATGGAAAGTGCCTCACTTATGGAGGGCTAATTTAGAAGTACGATTTGGCATCCTTAGTTAGAGGGATTGGTTCCTTTGATATGTGGGTCTGCCCCCCATGTGGGTTTCAAAGGCAATTGAAATTTTCTTCCTTAGGGAAGATTGGCATTTCTAAGTTTATATAAGTAATATTATCTAGCTACTGTCTTGAGGAGAGCACCTGATTGTGCATATAGCGTTGGGGGCATACAACCAGGTGGTTTAGCTCTGCGCATGCATATGACCAGCAATATATATATATAAACACATGGGTTGCCAGCGTCATCTTAATGAATGTATGGGATAGTATTTTACAAATGTTATTTCTCAGTTTTTGTAGCAATTGTTTAGCTATGATACTATGATATTTCAGTTAGAAAAAATCAGCCTATACACATGTTTTGCTAAGCTATTTCTGATAGAAAACAGATCAGCTTATGTATATTGTTTATATATTTCAACAGCTTATTATTTATTGTTATTATTCTCAAATCAGTTTTATTTATACCTTTATCATCATTTTAGCAGATAGCTTGTGTTCCCACATTAATTTATAATATTTATATTTTTAGTCCACTCACTGAGTATTTTTATACTCACCATTCCTATTTTAAAATATTTTCAGATCCAGCGGAGTATCAGCAATAGTAGCTCGTAGGACCTGTGTTGGGTTGTCTACCTGGTATCAAGAATAGGTATTGCCAATTAACTCTGTTTATAGTCTTTTGGAGTTTATCTTTAAGTTTGTCTTGATAATAGATAGTTGATTGTGTATATATAATCTAAGGATGTATTAAAGGAGATTTTTATGATGTATAATAGAAGTATTACTTTCAGTTTACTGTAAGTTGTTAGCAATATAAGTATGTTATATTTCTTATTCCAGCACTAGCTAGCTCAGCATAGTATGTCGCTCCTGCTCAACAGCTAGTGGAGCGGGTGTGACAATTCAAATATCTACTTAATTTATATACTGTATTTAAGTTATGCTGAAAATTTTGACAATGACTATTAGTGTTGTGTTTGTATGAATTTAGATTTGTAACTTTTGAATGTCTATTTTTTGTTCCAAATGTATGTACTTATGTTTTTTTAATACGATTATTTCATTTGTGTTTAAATTATAATAAATGTTTATATAATTTTCAACATGTGCAATAATATGAAAAATTTAATAATTAGAGGTGAATAAAAAAATAAAAAAACTATTAAAATTAGTGTCGGAATAAGAAATCCGTTGCTAATATAATGCCACTAATTACCGACGGAAGCAATGAAAAAATATGTTGGCAAACAATAAAAATCCGTTGATAAAAGCCAACTAGTATATCAAACGACTTGACTAATTTACCGATAGAAATCAAAATTAGAGATAGAATTTCTGTCGCTAATTTACCGACGGAATGTTAAAATCTATTGGTAATTATTAGCGACGCGTGTTTTACCGACGGCTACTAATTCGTCGGTAATCTGTCGCTAATTATTATTAGTGATAGATTTTATTCATTTAGCGACAGAAATTTTTGTCGCTAATTTGCTAAATTCTAGTAGTGAAAATAGCAAGAGAAAACATTTTATGAGACGATAAAAGATTAGAATAGTGGAGAAAATTTTGTTTGGGATGAGAAGTAGAACAATGATCAACAGTAGAAATAAAATGTATAGATTTTGGAAATGAAACATGATAATTTTGAAAATACGTTAGTAGTTTAGAAACTCTTTCAATTTTTCTAGTTAGTACAATAGAATGTAATAGAGAGAAAGAAGGAGAAGCAGAAGGATAAGAAGAAGAAAAACTAGAATGAGTAGGACGAAAATAAGAATTAGAAAATAAATGAGTATGAAAAGAAAATTTGAAAATATAGAAAAAAAAGAGAAGAAGAAGAAATAAAATTTTCAGAATGAAAAGGAAATATAGATTTAAAAAATTGAACATCTCTAAAAATGAATATAGAGTTAGAAGCTAAATCAAACAATTTATAACCTGTTGTCCCAAGAAATATTTGTTTTGAAAAAAAAAAGGGTAACTATAACAATTCACCTTCCTCACATTCTTCCTCTTCTTCATGCATCATATCCCTTTTTTTCTTTTATTCCTTTCTTACTTTCCTTCTTCATTTCTTCTTAATTTCTCATCATCAATCCATTTTATTTACTTTTCTAAGTTTTTCATCTTCCAAGATTAAGATTTGTATTGAATTTAAGCATTTGAGGTAAATGAATTTAGTTTTATTTATTTCCAAACTATTGAATTTTGATAGAATTGCATGTTGTGATTGTTTTGATTTGTTTAGAGCTTTAGTTATGTTAGAATAGACTTTCTATAAGTGTTTTTCTTATTTGGATGTTGCATTGGTGGTGAATTATGATCAAATTATGAAAAAATGGAGGTTTTTGGCTGTAAAAGTTCATCTGCAACTCACTCAGGCGATGCCTCAATGCTGAGGAGGTGCCTCAGTGCACTGAGGTGGCACCTGAGCATTGAGGAGGCACCTTAGTGAGTTGAGGCGGCACCTCAATGCTGAGGAGGCACCTCAGTAGCTTTTTGATGCCTCTAGACCCTTTTCAGAAGCTTTTTCGGACCATTTTTAGGACTATAAACCATACCAACCTACTTTAGATGAACTAGGTTGAGTAAAATTCAGATATAAAGATTATAATCTTATATTATTTTAAGAGCAGTGTCAATCGTAGCTATAGAACATAGGGCAGAGCCAACTAACTAGATCTTGGTTCAGCAAGCTCAGGTGAGTGGTTAAACCTATAAATTTTAATTTTTGAAAAAATATGTATAAAAATATTGAAGAATATAAAATATTTTATATGATTTAACTGATCTTTCCTTACAGGTAGTTTTCTGACAAATATTAAGTTACTATTATTGCTTATTACAATACTTAGTTTCTGCAGTAGAAATTGGGAACACATAGCAATATATTTTTATTACTGATATAGTTGAAGCAATTGAAAGAAAAAATATGTTTATTATTATTATTTTATGAAATGATTATTCTCAGCAGTATATTGATTATAGTATCAGCTAAAGAAGCAGCTATTATGATTTATTAGAAATTTGATAATGTGAATGTTTTAAATTTATAAACAATCTATACACTCGTAATATGTATCCTTTAGATTATACCATGATGACTGGTGTCTTATCTCAGCTTTATATATAATATATCAATAATATTACTTAGCAACTGCATTGGAGATAGTGCTAGGTTGTACATATAGCTTTAGGGGCGTACAACTGGGTGGTTAGCCCTTGGTATAACATTCGTGTCCTTGAAACAGATTAAATTAAATTAATAATAATTAGATATTCAACTTGATGGTATTAGATTAAAATTATTGTGAGTAATTATCATTATTATTGGTAAGAATATATATATATATATATATATATATATATAGTATAAGAAGTAATAGACATAAAATATTTATATTAAATAGAAGTTTGGAGGGATGAAATTGAGAAGGAAGTAAGGAAGTAATTGTAATAAATGAGAGTAGGTGGAATTAGAAGGAAAGAAAAGAAAGAACAAGGGCTGAAGTGGAATTTTTATAAGGAGTTGTTGGATGCTGTAGGGAACGATATGGAGGGGAAGAAGAAGAAGACGAAGAAGGAGGGAGAAGGGGGAGGTAGAGAAGAGAAGAAAGAAAGAGAAAAAGAAGAAGGAGTGTCGTGACACTTCCAAAGCCGAATTTCAACAAATTTGAAATAAGAAATTTGAACATCAAACTTATGAGTGGATTTCTATCAAAGAACTTATTTTATTTTAGACAATTTGAATTCTTTATTTAAATGTAGATCTAGACTTATTCGTATTGTTTTTAGGATGCATATTAGTTTAATTATAGCTTAGAGTTGTTATTTGAACTTATGGTGTGGCTATTTTTCTAAAATTTTCAAATTTTTGGTTATGGGTTACTGTTGTTCGAGTGCCTGACGATGATCAGGTGGCGCCTCATTAGAGTATATAGGGGCGGTGCCTCTGATAGAGGCGACACCTTTGTACCAATCACGTGGCACCTTTGTACCAATCAAGCGATGCCTCTGTATCAAGAGGGCAACGTCTCTGTATAGAGGAGGCACCTCTGTAGTCATTTTTGCATACTAAATTGGCATATTTTAGTGGAATTTGAATTTTAAACTAACTCAAACTTTAAGATAACTTACAAGAATAATGGATTGACTGGAAATACAACAATTAGTAGAGGTATATATTTACTAGAACTCAATTATACTAGATTACAATTTAATTTCCTATTTTGCATTTTTGAAGTCTTAGACAAAGGGACTAAAGTCTTTTAAATTCAAATATGTTGTTGGAAGTATGTAAGCCAATGGATGAAAGAATAATGATAAGAGTAAGTTGTATTGAGTAAAACTAATACTAATAAAGATTTTGTATCTTAATATGTTTATATATGAGATCAATTAAGAACTCATTTATTATTATGTACAATTATTATATAAATACTCATATGGGCATGAGAGAGTTTATGTGGGATGAGTTGGCCACTCAATGTATATAACTGTCTTTGGGATAATGCAGGGATTCAGAAAATGCCTTTAGGGTGAATCCTTGTGGTTATATCATATACATACGAGGTTATTGTGAAACTATTATTGTGAATTGGCCAGTGTGGGCCATGAGTGTCACACCTGCTTCGCTAGTTATTGAACATGCACGACATGCTAAATTACTAAAAATACTAAGCTGGTGCTAATGCTGGTAGTAGAACATGCATCATGTCTATATTTCAAATTTCTTAAATATCAAGATAAACTTATGATAATGCTATTATTATACATCATAGTCTTATTATGCATAATAGAAATCTTCTTAAAACATCCTTAGTTTATCATATATACAATCCACCAATTATTATCAAGATAAACTTAAAGATAAACTCTAAAAGACTATAAACAGAGTTGATTAGTGCAACCTCTTCTAGACACCTGGATGGACACCAGAACAGGTCATACGAGCTATTACTGTTGAGATTGCACTGAATCTAAAAATATTTTAAAATAAATGATGGTGAGTATAACAATACTCAGTGAGTGGTCTAAAACGAATAAAGTATAATAATATAAAACGGGAACATTAGCTATTCGTTACATAAATATAAAGATACATTCATAATTATATTGAAAATAGCTAATAAGCTGCTGAAAAAATATAATGCCATACATTTGCTATAAAACTGAATAAACATTATCAATCATTTTTATCCATACAGTCATTAAATGTGTAACCAAGAGATTATGCTAACACAATGGGCACATTGATGACCTAGCAACCTATGTGCATTTATACTGCTATAATAATGCTAGTCACAAGCATGCGCAGAGCTACCCCCCAAAGGCTAACCACCTAATTGTATGCCCCCAAGACTATATGTACAACCAAGCACTGTCCCCAAGAAAGTTGCTAATAATATTACTGATATAAGACACCAATCATCAAGGTGTAATCTAAATGATAGATATCACGAGTGTATAGGTTTGCTTATAAATCAATCATTTGCATTCATTAAACTGCTAATAAAACATAATAACTGAATATCTAGCTGATGCTAGTATCAAAATACTACTGAGAATAATCATTTCACAAATAATAATAACAAACACATTCTTGCTTCAAAACACTTTAACTATATCAATAACAAATATATACTGCTACACGTTCCCAATTTCAGATACAAAAGCTAAATAACTTATAAAACTATATTTGTAAGCTGATAGTCAGTAAAAGACTATTTGTAAGGAAACATCATTATATAAATCATAAAAAACATTTCAAAGACTTTACATACATATACTTATATGTACTTAGTTTTAAAATAACTTTATGTACATATAACCACTCACCTAGGCTTGTTGTGCCTAAACACTAGTTAACTGGACCAAGCTTAGGCTCTACCACTGCTACAGATTCTGATCCTATCATCCATAAGCAAAATCATAAGAATACAAGCTTAATCCTTAATTCTACTTAACTTAAGTTCATCTACGGCTAAAGGATAGGGTTTAGGACCCGAAAAATGGTCTGACAATGATTAGAATAGGATTTTTGGGGTTAGGGAACCCATAGAGGCGCCTCCTCTATACACAAAGGTGCCTCCTCTGTGCATAGAGGTGACACCTTTATGACCCAAAACAGTCCCTACAGCCAGAAAAACGTCCATTTTTGCATATTTTCACTAATTTTCAACACCAAATCAACATCCAAATAAGAAAAACATTTAAAAGGGTCTATTTTAGAATAAATAAAACTTAAAACTCACAAAAAAATCAAAACATCTTGGTGCTACCCGGATGCATTGAGTACGCAGAACAATGTGCCTCCTCTATAATCTCTCGCTTCAAATCTTCTACCTTCGGAACATAAATTCTTTCTTGAAACATTAAAATTCCATATTTTTTAAGAGAAAAATCAGTTTGTGACCCACTTTTCACCTCTTCTATAAATTTACCTAAATGAGAATCCTGAATTTGAGCTTCCTTAACTCTTTCTACCATAACGGGTCTAACCTTGAGAGTTACCAATAATATTCCTTGATTATTTAATTCCATTCCCATATTCATAGCTTGAAGTTCCATAAACAAAGGAAATTGCACTGACTTCACATGAGTTAAGTTACCATAGGATTTCTGACTAAGAGCATCTGCCATAATATTTGCCTTGCCAGGATGATATTTAATTGTACAATCGTAATCCTTTAATACCTCAATCCATCATCTTTGCCTCAAATTCAACTCCTTTTGACAAAGGAGGTATTTAAGAGATCCTTGATCTGTAAAAATTTGACACGCCTCTCCATACAAATTATGCCTCCAAGTCTTAAGAGTAAACACTACAACTGCTAATTCCAAGTCGTGGATAGGATAGTTTAACTCATACGGCCTCAGTTGTCTGGAAGCATATGCTATAACTTTTCCATTGTATGAGAACACAACCCAATCCTTTATTAGAAGCATCGCTATATATCACAAATTCACCATCACTGGTAGGAAGAGTTAGCACTGGTGCAGAAGTTAAACACGGCTTAAGTGTCTCAAAACTTCTTTGACATTCTTCTGTCCATATAAACTTCACATTTTTCCATAACAATTTTTTCAAGGGAGTTGGTATGATTGAGAAATCTTGAATAAATCGGTGATATTAACTAGCTAAACCTAAGAAACTCCTTATCTCTGTGGTATTAGTTGGTTGTTCCCATTTAACTACTACCTCAACTTTCTTAAGTCCACATAAACACCTTCTGTTAATATAACATGCCCCAAAAAATCAATCTGATCCAGCCAAAACTCACATTTACTCACTTTAGCAAATAGTTGCTTACTTCTTAAATTTTATAAGACTGTCCTCAAATGTTCTTTATGTTCCTCCTTGCTTCGAGAATATACCAATATATCATCTATAAATACAATCAAAAATCTATCCAGGTATTCTCAAAATACTCTATTCATGAGATCTATAAAGGTAGCTGGTGCATTGGTTAACCCAAACGGCATAACAAGAAACTCATAATGTCCTTAACGTGTTCTAAAAGCTGTCTTAGGTACATTTATCTCTTCAATTATTAGTTGGTGGTATCCAGACCTCAAGTCAATCTTTAAGAAAACATTAGCTCCTTGTAATTGATCGAAAAGATCATTAATACGAGGTAATGGATACTTATTCCGCACCGTAACCTTGTTCAACTGTCAATAATCTATAAATAGCCTTGTGGAGCCATCCTTTTTCTTAACAAATAACACTGGCGCTCCTCAATGTGACATACTAGGCCTAATAAAACCCTTATCTAATAACTCTTGCAATTGAATCTTCAATTCCTTTAACTCTGCTGGAGCCATTCTATAAGGTGCTTGGGAAATAGAGGCTGTACCTAGAATTACATCACTAAAAAATTCAATTTCTCTATCTAGGGGTAAACTTAGAAGATCTTCTGAAAAAATATCTCTGAATTCACATACTATTGGGATATCTTCTAATTTCAGCCCTTCAGACTTAGTGTCAACCACATAAGGAAGATATGCTTGATAACCCTTCCTTAACATTTTCTTTGCAGTTATAATGGATATCAAACAAGAGGGAAGAGCATTTTGTACCCCTTGAAAAGAAAATTTAGTTTCCCTAGGATGATTAAACTCTACCACTTTCTTAAAATAATCCACTGTAGCATAGTAGAGAGATAGCCGTTCCATGCCTAAGATTGCATCTAAACCTTGAAGTTCTAGGGGAACTAAATTTGCTAGGAGCTCACGCTCACCTATCTTAATTACACAATCCTTACATACTTTTGCACAGGTCTTAGAGTTTCCCAAAGGAATACTAACAATCATCATAGCATCTAAGAAACTAGGCTTAAAATCAATATGAAAAGCAAAAGAGTGAGACAGAAAAGAATGTGTAGCTCATGGGTTGAATAACACATAAGCATCTCAGTTAAGGATAGTTAACATACCCGTAACAACTTCTGGAGATGCCAATGCTTCAT
>CATIWO010293146.1:0-13234 GCA_949673435.1 Macaranga tanarius
ACTATGATCATGTTTAAGTTGGCCAAAAATAAATAAGCATTAAAAGCAATAAACATAAAATACATTCATTAAAAACATTGATTAACTTTCATTAATTAATAAACCATGGTTCATGAAATGAAAATAAATCCTAACAATATGAAATTAATCCATATCCATAGAAATAAAATACTTTTAAGCAGATATAGTAAGAGTTACACAATTTAGAACCACAACGAAGAAGAAAGCATCAAACTCTTGAATTGCCATTCCAATATTTAAGCCTTCTTTCTCCTTTTGAAGCTTTTGTTGTTCTTCTTATTTCTAATATTTTTCTATGGTAAAAAAGTGTTCTATATTGCTGCCTTCTTTTCTCCAGATAGTAATGAAGAATATATACGCTTCGGAAGTTAATAACCAAAAGGGTGCAAATCATTCTTTGGTGAAGAGTCATATACTTTAACATTTTCAGTCACTTCAAGGGTATTTTCGGTAACTAAGAAAACTGAATTCAGTCCCGGTGTCTTCATGAAAGTTGTAGCCCTCTGAAATAGCTTTCCATAGAATTTTGAATCACTTAAATTCGAGTTATGTAGAGGGAGTTATGGCCGAAAGAGTACGACATGGTCCGAGCAGTCATAACTTTTCACACCTTGCCGAGTAGTGAAGTAGCTTGCCGACTAGTGAAGATTGTTTGCTGTCACCACTCATGAAAGAAGCACTTTGTTGCCGAGTAGTGAAGCCCCAAACACTCCAAAACTTGCCTTTTGCATCTCCTTTGACCTTGAATGACTCCTATATGCCCATGTAACTTCCCTAAGCTCAAATAAACTTCAAACAATATTAGAAAACTATCCAAATGCATATAAATTTAATCAACATCAATGAAAACTAAAAGCATTTGTAATTATTAATGAAATGCATATAATTAAGCTAAAATACAAACTTAATGCAACCGAATTATGCATGAAACATACTAAAATTATTATGTTAATTACTATACATCATTTGACTAGATTGATAGCACTATTTCGTTAGAATTATTGTTTATTTTTGTGTTGTTTTGTTTTATATACTAACTTTCAATTTTTTTAGGTTTTTGGGTGAATTAATTTATACTTTTAGTTTTCAGAGGAAGAACTTGGCAACAACAATGTGGCTGTCGCAATTTCAAATTTGTTTATTTATTTTAGGATCTTCTAATTGTTAAATTTTAATTTCTATATGCGAAAATGGGTTGTAATTCATTTCTCTTCCTTCCATTTATTTGCATGTGTTTTTATTAATTTTCTGTTTAATCTTTGTGTTATTTGTGGATGAATATTGGATGTGATAGATATATATTGTGGATTAAATTCAATTGCATACAAAATAGAGTAATTAACAAACCTGAACCTAATTGTAAAAATTGAAACTTGTGTAAAGGCGATTGTAATTTGTATGTAAATAAAAAAATAATTAAATGATTAAAAATGATAAAATACGAAACACAAACGGAGGCTAATCGTAAAGTAGAGTGGGCATTTCAAAAGCTCACATCCAGTTTCCGGATCCAATATCTAAGGATGGCTGCTGGGTTCATTCCAGGGATCCAGTTGCTATATAGTGTATCCTGGATTTCACCAGGGTGGCGACTCCATCTTCGACTTAAACCCATCAAAAGACCAAAAGTTATATTTTCTAATGGATACTGAATTCATACAGTGACATGGTTGCCAAACATTTAACGGCGCGCTGAATTCCGCCGCTTATAATAGTATGCAAAAATTTACATTTTACATTTTAAAGTGGTGAAATCTAAATATTTGTCTCCAGATTTTATTATTATTATTATTTATGTCAATAAGTCTCAATTTTTAATAAGTGTTATTTATATCAAGGGAAATTCTATGGTTACTTTATTTTTAACTTACTTTGATTCTACTTTGTATTCATTATCATAGGATGAGATTACTTTTTATCATCCAACGGTAATAACTGACAAAGTGAATTTTACTTTGTAAAAAATAAAGTAATGATAGAATGCACCTTATATCAAACTTAAATAATAATAATAATAATAATAATAATAATAATAATAATAATAATATGACTTATGAAGCGGGGAACACAAAGGGAGAGTGGAGTCACGCCCTCATAAACCGTCGTTCCTTCTCTTTGTCCCTTTCATCAACCACTTCTCTGTCTCTCTCGCTCTCTCCTTCTTCCCATTATCGGCCGTTGTTAATTAAGCATGACCAGCTCCTCCGCAGCCTCTCGCAAGGTTTTTTTTTTTCTTTTCTAATTTTTCTTTAAAATCTGTTTTATCTGTGTTTTATATGGTATTTATTAATGGATTCTGCACAGCCTCCACAGTTTCTTGATTTCGATTTGGTGGGTTTTGAATTGACTGTTTCTTGTTTTGATGTCCAAATTAGGCACTGAGTAAGATAGCTTGCAATCGGCTTCAGAAAGAATTGGTAGAGTGGCAGGTCAACCCTCCTTCTGGGTTTAAACACAAAGTCACCGATAATCTCCAGAGGTATTCTCCTCTGCCTCTCTTCTTGATTGATGAAACCAACGAAACTAGACGCTAATTTTAATGAATTTTCCATATCTTTTTGCTTTTCTTGTTTTGTTTGGGATTGATTTTCTTGTTTTTTGGATTCTGAATTAAAATAAAAAGGTGGGTAATAGAAGTAAATGGAGCACCCGGGACCCTTTATGCTAATGAGACTTACCAGCTTCAGGTTGACTTCCCTGAGCACTACCCTATGGAAGCTCCTCAGGTCTATCCATAATCACATTTTTTTTTCTGATTGATTGTATTCAGTTTTTGTTTTTGTTTTTGTTTTCTTTTTCCTTATGCAACATATTTTTTCTTTTATTTTCATGGCTTTAAACAGGTTATTTTTCTTCATCCGGCTCCACTTCACCCGCATATTTATAGCAACGGCCATATCTGTTTAGGTAATTTACAAGTCTTTTTTTTTGGGTATCACTTGCATATTTTGTTTTTGGTTGCTATTATCTTGTCCCCCAGCTTTGATTAATTGTGGCCCGCGCTTCCTTGGATGTTTTGTGTAATTATTTTTTTTTCATTTGTCTGTTGTCCATGCGCCAATTGATTGTATTCACTCATTTGTTGAAAAGTGACAGTCTTTCTACAGTCTGATTTTTTTCTGCCGTAGATTCTGTTTACAAGATTTTTCATTTCATATGTGATCAATGTGTGGCTGGTGTGGAGATATTTTGGTTTGCTACATTAGAAGGTCCCTCATTGTTGCTAGGAAAATATGGCTAATAAAGATAAATTAGATCTCTAACTATCCATTTGTTTTCTGTTGATATTTTCTGTCTCATGGTCATACTGATGATATAGTTTCTCGGGCTCATAATTTTTCTTTACTGAAGAAAAAATGAATTTTCTCATGTTCTCCAAATGCCAGAGAAAAAAATATATTTTCTCATAAAATATTGGACTAAACAAGTTGAGCTATACCTTAGATTTTGGTAAAACTGTAGAAGATGAAATGGCCTTTTGGTTAGTGTTGTTGCAATTATTTTGGCAAAAGATTGCTTGATTACTTGAAAACATGATTGAAAGAAATGAAGAATTTTCAATTTCAAACATAGCTTTCTTTAGTTTGGCACTTAATCATTCTTCCAAAACCTAGAGCTTAGTGAAATTTGCATGTTTGGGCATTTAACGAAGGGATCCAAGAATCTCAACGCACTTTTGTCCCTTTTCTTTTGTGTAATGGAGTTGAATCTCCTGGTCCCTCTTTTTCCTTCATTTGTTGAACTTATTGTTTTTATATATTAACTGTGGAAACTCTAAACTTGCGTGGAATTAGTACTTGGTGTTTTTTATTTTCTCACTTCCTCCCCTTCTTTATCGCAGTCCAGCCCAAGTGTTACAGTTGACATATTACTTATTTTTTTTACAGTGCATTAAGTCCTTTATGTGTGTGTGTATAGGTTGCTATATTGTGCCACTGTTGTATGTCTTTAATTTAAACTTCTATTCATGTTAAGCAGTCTATAATCATATAAAAGAGTAGGCACTTTGGCATACGAAGGAATTGTTCACTTCCAACTTTTTTAGTTCATGAAATTCTTGTAGCACTTTAAACTTCTGCAGTTTTTTTTTTTTTTTCAATCAGTTTCTGTTTACTAGTTGTCATGATATGTCCAAGAGCTGTGGAAAATTTATAAGAATTTTTTTAATGATGATTTGTTTCAAGCAATTTTTAATGGAAATAGATGTAGATGATGTAATAGGTTCGGAAAACTGTCCAGCCTTACATTGTTGTATACCCCAACCTTACACTGTCTTATTGATGTTGCATCAAAGCAAATTGTTAGGTGCTGCGTGTGCAGATAATTCAATTCTAAATTATAAATCTTTAGTTATTGGCTGTTATGAATTTTAATAGTACTAGCTATTATGCAAACGGCTAAAACTTCCAATTGAATATTCCTACCTGGTGTCATGTTGGAAAATTGCTATACAATCGATCTTCATCTAGCATTCCTGAAAATTGTGAGCATTTATTGGTTGCATGAAGCATGGTAACCAAATGCTTTGAATCTTTTTTTTATTTTTATTTTATGCCAGAAAATGAGAATTAATGAGTAACAAGCCATTAATTTGGGAATTAAGGCGTAGTTGAGTTGAGTTTTTTTATCCCGTTTTGTTTGCATCAGTCCTAAACCAACAGTACATTATCTTTACAGCAAGACTGATTATATATCTATTACTGAGTGCAGATATATTGTATGATTCGTGGTCCCCTGCCATGACTGTCAGTTCTGTCTGCATCAGCATTCTGTCAATGCTGTCAAGCTCAACTGTTAAGGTTTGATTTCATTGTCAATTTTTTTGTGTGCTGAATTACCTATGTTCTTTAGTAAAATAATTTGGGATATATTTATTTGCTGTAATTACCATTGTGCTCTGAAATTGGTTCAATTTGCTCCAACTGATTTCCTGTTTAAATTGTCTGGCTTCCAGCAACGTCCTGAGGACAATGATCGGTATGTAAAGAATTGTAGGAATGGCAGATCTCCAAAGGAGACTAGGTGGTGGTTCCATGATGATAAAGTGTAGTAACTGAGGCATCTATATGCGCATTAATTCAAATAATATAGTGGATGACCTATTGTTGAAAGGACAATGAAAATTTAAGGAGAAGCATTCTGAAAAGAAAATGGTTCTGAATGCTAGTGACCTCCTGTAAATGGCAATGCCTGGTGTGTAAAGAAAGAGGAACAGTGTTTTTAGTTACATGTGAGGAACAAACTTGGTTGTCTGGTTACATTAGAAGACAGATCATTGGTGTGTTGTACGAAACATCACATGATTGAAACTTTTAAATCCTCATGTAATCATTTACCAGAGTCTTACATATATATGGTCTTCCATTTCTTTGCGTGCGTGCGAGAGCAGAGTGATTAAAAAGCTATGCTAAAATCTAAGCTGAGTTGTGGTCTAGTGCAAGTGTGTGCGCGTAATACTGTGCATTTAGTTTTTGCCTTGATTTTGTTTTTGGCATGATCTGCAGGTAGGGGTGTAGAAAAGAAACCGAAAATTGAATAAGCAGACCATAGTGATAATTTTGGTTTGATTCAGTTTCATTATACAAAATAAAGACTTTTGGTTAAAAACTGAAATTTTCACACGTATGAATGTGTGCATGCGTGCTTGATGCATTTGGTTTGGCCTTGACATAATTGAAACTTTTAAATCCATATGTAATCATTTTTCTGACTCTTGCATGTATATTGTCTTCCATTTTTTTTCATTTTTGTGCGCGCTAGAGCGGAGTGCAGAGTGATTGAAAAGCTAGGGTAAATGGTAAGCTGAGTTGTGGTCTAGTAAGTGTTGGTAAGCTGAGTTGTGGTCTAGTTAGTGTTACTGTGTGCAGTAAGATGCATTTTGTTTTTGCCTTGATTTTGTTTTTGGCAAGATCTGCGGGTAGGGGTGTAAAAGAAACCCAAAATCAAATAACCAACACCAGCTGATAATTTTGGTTTGATTCGGTTTCACTGTACAAAATTAAAATTTTCGATTAAAAATCAAAATTATATATATATATATATATATATATATATATAGGAAATGAGTGCATTTGGTTTGGTGAGGTTATTTGATTTATTCGTTTTGGTTTTTACATAATTCGGATTATGTTTAGGTTTAGAGTTTTGAAAATTGAAATCATTTTCAGTTTGGTTTGATTTTGAATAAAAAACTTTCGGTGAATTAAATATACTGAATTTTATTTTTATTATTAAATTTTTTTTAAATAATATATATTTAATAATAATTTAATTATTTTTTAAAATTAATTAAGAATTAAATTTTTGGTTTGTTGTATTCAATTTTCAATGTAAAAATTCTGAGGGAATATATTATATCATAAGAGGCCGATATTCAATTTTAATCTGCATCTTCTGTAATAGTCCGATCTAAATAAATATGTAAATAAAAATCAGTCTAAGGCAGTTCTTAAAAGAGTTATAGTTTTAGTGTCCAATAATAGAGCATTCGAAAGTGAGGCTTTCTATTCCATAGAGAGATATCAATGATTGAGTGATTTTAATGTACTCTAAGGTTTAAGGTTTGAATTATGTTGATCTTAATTTATAAAATTAATTTTTATTTAATTTAAAAAAAAAAAGACTATTTTTTATTGTACAATTTTTTATATTACTAGACCGCATAAGGTGGATTCTAATAAAAAGAAGTCATAGAAAGTGGAGAAGCATTATTAAAAAAGTGCAACAATTAAAGTTAACACCAAATAATTGGTGTATGCATGTATTTGTGTGCGTGTATGCATATAGGCGTGTGTGTGTATAAAGAGAAGCCATTGACTATATATATGAGTCGGAGTACCATAGATAGAGAAGCCATTGACTATATATATGAGTCGGAGTACCATAGATAGAGGAGTGGTGACCCCTAGACTAATAACTTCGATTAACCACTTAACCATGATAGTTTTATACCATCATATTGTTATATTTGGTATACTGTATATCGGAATTTGCTCGCCTATGGCGGATGGTTTATCATTCTGTCACGGGACCAAAATATTAGTAGATGTTAAGAATTCAATTCCCTACTCCCTTTGATTACCCTTCAAAAGAGGTCCTGTATAAGGTTCAAAGTTATATATATATATATATATATATATATATATATATATATATATCTGAATTTGCTCAACATAGAACATCGCAGAAAAAAAAAAAGCAAATTCCTATATATATATATATATATATATATACACACACGAGACGGGAGGTGAAGCAGAAGGGAAAGACAGCCTTCGCTTACGTTTCTCCTTCGGCAAGGAAGCAGTTAGGGATGGTAGGGGGTGGAGGTATATAATAGGATAGCGATTATGCTTTTTAAGCTCTCTAAGCATATTTCAATTTTAAAATATAATTTTTAACAATCTTTAATTTCAACAACTTTATTTTCATATTTAAATTCAACTTTCATCAATATGAAAGTTCTCATTTTTAACTACTAAATTCTAATTTCAATGGCAATTTCATTTTTTATATTTGTCAAAATTAATTGATTGTTAGAGCTTAAAAAAATGTACCAATAAATTTAAGAATTCAAAAATTATTTAATTAGATTTCCTTTCGGCTTACTAATATTTAATTAGAAGTCAATCCACATTAAAACGCGGTTTGCATCGAACTCTAGGGTCTACACAGTCCTCCTAGAATATAATCAATTAAGGACATATTTATTGTTCCTTTCCAGAATTATTTTTGAGAGAACTAAATAAAATTTGGTATTATTTTAAGAAATTATTCTTAAAAATAAACATATTTTTCACTAACACTCAAACATTTCAAATATAATAACATTATGAGAATTTTAGTTTTTGTTTTTTTGGTGTACAAAAGTAAACTAAAAACTTGAAATCTTATTCCTGGATGGGACTAAATATATATAGACGTATATATATACATATACAGAGACATAGACACGCACGCACTACGCACAAACGACAATTTCAACTTCTGAACCTCCATCTTTAGGAAGTAGGAAGTCTATGCAATAGAAGCATTGTTTGCAAGACCTTCACTGAAAAGAAGTTTCCTCCATGCTAGTTGCTGAAATACCTATAACACATAACAAACGTAGTGTCAGTCCTGCTGCTATCAAACTTAAATGGGGATGTTCAATGAGAGAAAAAAATGAAACGATTATTGTAAAATTCAGCTTACCATTTCCTAATATGTCAGTACTGGATTTCATTATTGGTGCTTGTATGAAGTCCAGCAAGTCTTTACTTCGAAGATTGTACTCGAACGATATTGGCATGCCAATTATCTTCAGTTCTTTGAGGGTAGTCACAAGCTTTAACCCTTGAGGAATCCTTTCAAGTTTGAAACAGTTATTTATCACTAAATGCTTCAGCCTCGGCATCGACCCTTCTTCCACTGTCCATTGCTCCAATTCTTTCAGAAACAGAAGTCTCAATGTTTCGAGTCGAGGAAAACCTTCTGAAGTGAATGTGAGTTCCCTGAAAGTGTACGAGTTTTTACCCAATACAAGCATTTTCAGGTTTGGCAATCTCTCCAGCAGAGCAATTGAATCTTTCGAGAGTTGCGAGTAATATAAGGTTAGCTTCATCAGGTTGGGTGGGAATTGGCGTTGGGTGGGTACTGTCTCCATCTTTCCATAGAAACACAATTTGAGGAGATGGTCATAGCGAGAAAATTGCATCAACGTAGGAAATGCCTCATTTTGATGTTGAAGCATTAGAGACAATGACTGTAGATGGTGTAAATTTCCTATTTTTGAGATGACCAAATTCACCTTTTCTCTTGGTAATTTACCAATCCCCAGTTGTCGAAGATTAATCATTTTGTCCAGTCCACCTTCGTCGATCCAGCTTCCAGCCTCTATATATGGTAGGCTCTGTAGATTAGTTAGGGTATCCATTCTCAGGTGCCCACTATCTGGAGAATCAAATGGAGTATCAAGGAGTAGATGTCTCAATTCCACCATTTTCCATATCACATTTGGAATCCTCTTAAGAAAGCAACTGTACCTTAAATCCAATGTTTGTAGATTCTGTAAGTCTCCAATGGATGGTGGAAGTTCTTCTAAATTAGTCTTCCTCAATCCTAAATACCTTAGTTGAAGAAGGCAACCTATGCTACTTGGTAAGCTAAAATTACGCACGCCATCCAAACTTAAAACCCTGAGTTTCTTAAATTTCTTGTAAAAATTCAGTTTCTTCTCTACTGTAAGGTTCAGAGTATACTCCTGACTCAGGAAAACAAATTTTATTTGAGTGGTCACAGTCTCTACATTTTCTCCATTGAAGAACAGAAGGGACCGTGAGTGAGAGGCAGAAGATTTTAAGAAAGCATACTGATCATAACAAGAATGTATAGCATGTCTTCGAGATTTATTGAATTGAGATGTTGGTGTGTGTACCTTGTTCTTATGATGAATCTCTAGGAAATTTTCTTCTCTCCCATTTGAAATAGAGAGGTCTCTGAGGAGGTCGTGCATGCGGACTGTTTTCACCCTCCCAAGAGAGCTAATTCGTCCCACTTGAATCATGCATCTGTGGATCAACTCATTTAAGCATTTCTCAGCAACACTTTCTGCTGTTTCTTCCCCTTCTATTGGCAAGAATCCTTCAGCAACCCAGAGCTGGATCAATTTCTTTCTCCGAATTGGAACATCTTCTGGGAAAAGTCCCATGTAAAGGAAGCAGGACTTAAGATGTAGAGGTAAATCATTGTAGCTTAATGCTAAGGCAGCAGCAGTTCGATCTTCTCCTCTAATTAAGTGCCAGCTGATATTACCAAGCACTCGCCGCCATTCCTCTGGTGAGTTGCTCTGTCTAGACAATAACCCTCCAAGCACTAGCACTGCTAGAGGCAGACCACCACATTTTACTACAATGTCCCTTCCAAGTTTCTCCAACTCTGAGGGCAAACTGTTACTTCCGGAGAATGCCCTTTTCCGGAGTAATACTAAACTTTCTTCCTCTGTCAAGAAACGTGGTTCATGGGGTTTGCATCCTGGTTCTGCATGTAAAGCCACCTCTCTGTTTCGGGTGGTGAGCAATACCTTGCTTCCGCCTCTTCCATGGGGAAATGCAATTTTTACACTGTCCCAAGCCTCCATGCTCCATATGTCATCAAGAACCACTAGGTATCTCTTCTCTTCCAGGAATTCATACAGCAACCTCAACAACTCTTCCTCTTTCAGCTTTTCCAAATTTTGCATATCATCCTTGTTGACAGCATTAACATCCACAATAATTCCTTGCAAAAGCTTTCTTCTTCCATAATCTTTCGAGACATAAACCCAAGCTTTACAATCAAAATGGTATTTGACATCATTGTGATTGTATAGTTTCTTTGCTAACGTGGTTTTACCCAAACCGCCCATCCCAACAATGGAAACCACACGCCACCTGTACTCCAAACTAGTTAGCTGTTCAACTAAAACTTTTATGTCCTCCACGAGCTCAATAACATCGTCTTCTTCAACAAAAGGTAATGGTTGTCTCCACCATTTGAGCTTTTCATTTGCAGCATCTCCCTCTCCTCTGTCTCTATTGATGCTCACCACACCAAATGTTTCTCGCCGGCTAGTTATGTCCTGGATCCTTGATCGGATGTTGTCAATCTTCCTCCCCAACTTGTACATGTGTATTGGCTTAGTGATCAAGTCTCGTTTGCGCTGAGATGCCACCTTTGAGATGTATTCGTCTATCACTTCCTCTGCATCATATGCAACATCTCTAATCTCAGAAACCCAGTTGCGCACTAATTCATTAGTTCCTTGCTTTGCATCTGCGTCCTTCAAGAAACTTCGCATCCAGTTTAAGTCGTTTGTCAGCTGCTGAACCTTGTCACTCACCCCATCTAAGTGAACTGCTTCCTGAACAAGTATTTGTGTTAGTTTCTCTACAACAGCTGAAATTGCAAACTCAGCCATCTTTATTTTCTCCAAACACCCAGATCCGGCCTCTCAGAAATGATGCATTCCTCTCTTTTTTTTGGGATGGATATTGTGGCCAAGGCACCTATAAGGCTATAATTTTGTATCAGGTTACTATGAAGCTTCCTTGCCAGGACCTTGATTGATACATAAGCGTAGACTTTTGTTTTCCAAGTCGTCTACAGCTTTCAGTTCGCTGGATGCATAGTTTCACGCCGGAACTTAACATAATTAACATTTGGCATCCCTCAACTTTTATTACTTTTTATTAAACCCTTAAACTTTTATTTTCAACTTTTTTATCCTAAAATTTGAAATGGACAAATGCTTGATTTCAAATGATTTTAAATATATAAAATGTTAAAAATTAATTTCAAAATAATAAAAATAAAATTAAAAATTAATGTAACAAAGTTAGAAAAAAAATTATTTTCACTTATACTATCTCTTTTAATTAAATATCATTTTAGTTAATATAAGGTTTTTTTGTGTCCATATTGATATTAATTTATAAAATATACTGATTTTATATACTTTACGGGTTAAATAGGTTTAAAATAAAAATTTTAAAATCAAATAAAATATAATAAAAATTCAGAAGTATTTTTTTTTTTGAAACAAAAAATTGAGAAGTATTAACATTACTCATATAAAGTTTAGGGTAAAACTATGCATTTGGCGGCTTTCAGTTGCATATAAAAGTCATCTATACGATTCTATTGCTTTTTTTTTATTTTTTTTTTATTTTTTTTTTCCGGATGTTGTCGCCAATATTTCTTTAGGCACCTATAATTTTGTTTCTTGTCACCAGGATGCTTCCTTGCTAGCTAGGCCTAGGACCCTTGATTAATTAATCAATTAGACTTTTATTTTTCAAGTCGTCCATGGCTTTGTTATGGATCACCACAATATGGGACCGCATGTCCAGAGGCTTCTCTACGAGAAAAGCACAAATTTCATATTTTATTATTATTTTTTAAAATGGATCATTTCAATTACTAGAGGGAGACTTACAAGTTACATCCACCATGCTTATAGCGAATCTTATATTTGCCCTTCAACTTTTTTTTTTTTTTTTTCAATTCAATTAAACTCAAAATTGTACCTTTGTACTTGCATCATCTCCAGCCCATGCTTTTTTAGTGTGAATTTTGGATATGGTGTAGAGAATGAGCTCCAATCCTACTCTAATTTTGACGTCATTTTTGTGTAAATGAATAGTGCATCACCAAATATCTATGCCAAACTTTGTTTTTTGTATTTTTTTTTTTTAAACTTAAAATATTTTAAAATGAAAAATTTAGTTTTGAATTTTTATTTTTAATGATTTTAAATAAAAATATATTAAAATGGTATATTTTTTAATTAATTTATAAATAGTAAATGTGTAACATCCGTGTCCTGGATTACTGTTCATTAATGTAATTAAGAATGTATTACTGTTCAGTAATTAAATTTGATGATTTAAGAGTTAATTGCCACTGTTCTGAAATATGATTTGGAGTTTGATTCTTTAGTAAATAAGTCAATAATTGATATCGAATAAGCATGTGGCATGAAATTGACATTGATAAGGCATTCTAGTGTTTTGAGATAAGCACTTAATGCGGACTTGTTATAAGACATCAAAGTTTGATGTTGTTAGAGGAGGTTTAAGGATGAAATTGAAAGAAATAAAAGAAGAGGGATTAAGAGGAAAGAAGAGAAGATAAGTATGAAATTGGATAAGAAGAAGAGGAAGGAAAAGAGAAGCATCTGCAGACAAAGAAAGAAACAAAGAACGGGAGAAGGGAGAAAGAAATGAGAAGAAGAAAAAGGAAAAAGAGAAGGAAGCTTTTGTGCTGGAGTTTCAGAAGCAACATCAACAAGATCAAGAAGGATTCGGCTGGAGAAAACAGTGAGTGGAAGTTTTTGGTTTTGATATTGATTTCGGTTGATTTTTGAGTTAGATTTTGAAGTATATATGCTATGATTTTGCTTATCGATTTGTTCTGAAATGTTTGAAGTTGCATGAGGCAAGTATTAAGTATATTTTTGAGTTACAAAAGATCATTTATACGTTAAATGCTGGAATTTTGAATTTAGAGCCATTTTTCTTCAAAATTTCAGTCTGTTTTCGCGTTTCTGGGTTACAGAGGCGTGCGCCTGATCGAACAAGCGTGCGTCTTAGTGTCACAGACACGTGCGCCTCCCAGAGCTTGCCACAGACACGTGCGCCTCTCCATTAGCACGTGGCGCCTCTTATTTCTGTAGGTAAGAGGCGTGCGCCTCTGT
>CATIWO010293173.1:0-42569 GCA_949673435.1 Macaranga tanarius
TTTTATTTTATTGTTGATAAGTATCACTAATAATTTGGGGGCTTAACATTAAAATTTTTAATAGAAAATATTTAATTTTTTTTTAAATCTGCATATAAAGAACCTCCAAATATTTAAAGAATACATAGCTTATACCTTCTCACTTTTATAATTTTGTTGCAAATTAATAACTTAACTAATTTTTGTCTTTCATTGTAATATTTTTAATTCAAAAACAGCATCTAAATTGAATACATTAATTATTGTTAATATTGCTATTAATTGTTAATAAAATTTTGTTTTTTAAGATCAAAACCGCAGGTCAATCATGCAACAATTCATAAATTTTTGTATGCACCTGTTTAGCACGTTCAGAGTGGATGGACATCAAAATTTGAATGTTTTTAATGTTCTGTTTCTGTTATCTGATGTCACAATCAATGGACATGAAATGACAATGGCCTTTTTTTTTTATTGGATTGAATGATATGCAACATTTTAAATTGAGTTCTTGTAAAATTATGTTAATTTTGGTTTTCAAATTCCTGTTTCTTCTAAGTTCAAAGACTCAAGCTTGCAATTGAATTTAGTTCTTACAAAGTTATGTCAATGTTTGGTTCTTTTAAAATGCGATGTTTTTTCTAAGTTCAAACTTTAAAGACTTTACAATTCTAGAACTAGCAGCTTTCGAAACATGAGAACTCACTAGATGGAATTCAGTTGTATTGACTTCTTGCATTTCTAGACCTTACAAACAAGGGGAATAGGTTCTTTAGTTTCTCTATTATTGCCAAGTTCTCTAACAAATTCAGTTTTTCATTTCTCTATTGTAGTTCCCTATCTTGCGCGAGTTTGTTAAGACAGGAAAGCCTGTATGGGGGACATGTGCAGGTCTTATATTCCTGGCAGATAAGGCTGTGGGTTAGTTTTCATTCATTCTCTGATTTTAATTAAATATAGGGTTTTTGTTTATGAGCTTTTAATAACTAGGCTCAGCAATGTTTTCTTATTCTAAGATCATGCTTATTTGACTTTGAATATATAATGGAAGCACGTTTATTTTCAGGGCAGAAAACAGGAGGCCAAGAATTGATTGGTAGTTTAGATTAAACTGTCCACATAAATTACTTTGGCAGTCAGGTATCATATGTGCAGTTTATACCCATTAATTGATGGATATGACTAAGAAAGTTAAGCATGTAATAGATATGCATAATGTTAAAACTTTTGTTTCTATTTTCTATTGCATAACATGTTTGTTTTTTCTCAGGAATGAGGTGATTATTTTCTTGAAACAAACGGAGCCTTAATATATGTAGTAGGTTCAATTTTTTAACGTTGATCAACTTGTAGTCAAATTATAACTAAGTATTTAATTATTTTGCAATATACCATACATATGATTACTTTGCATTATTGTAGATTATTAATTAAGTTAAAACACCTAATTGTGATTTGTGCAAAAAAGTCCAAACTAACACTCAAATGAGATTTGGTGGAAATTGACCTTATCATGTATATGGAAAACAGATGAAATTTAAGAGTCTGATATGGAGTTGTCCAAGCTCCATAGCTAAGCAAGAACGCACACCCAGAAGAAGATAGGCATATATTGCTTGACTTTAATAACTCTTCTTCAGCTATTCACATGATCTCAGCTGTCACAATTAAGTATAAATTCATTTTATGAGTACTTGCGGTGTGTTCATGATTTTCTCGGCTTTTCTTAATTTTCAATTTTTTTTTTCTTAGAGGACACATATGATATATGTACACACACAATATTTTCAATTATGTGGCAAATATTTGTTGAATTATTATTAAGCTAGTGGATCTTTTGGAGCCATATATAAAATCAACAACACGTGAGATCTTTTTCGTTTCATCACAGCCATGCATATATAAGAACAAAGAAACCTTTTTTCTGTTTTGTTTTGTTGTTTCTACCACACATGGGATGGGATTACGTCTCATTAGCATATTGTTAGTTGGCCCATCTCCAATTTTAATATATATTATATATATTAAATTTTTAGAGCCGATGGATACACATAAAGTTTCAATATTTCTTCAATAATCATGTTATTATCATCAACTAATAAAATAATCAATATTCTCATTATTTTATATTACAATTAATCTGTTTATTTATTTAATTATTAATTAATTACTCGACCGTTTTATGATAATATTAATTTGAAATTAACCTACTTGTTGTTTTGTCTGAGTTGTTATTCCAAGTTGAAAGAACATGCAAATAATTAAGAGGGACTATTTAATTGTCATAGGATACTATTTTAAAAGGGTGTCATTTTCTTCAAGGATAAGAGAAAGCTACAGCATAATGTTCAAACAGATGAGTCATTTGTGGTGTGAAAATGAGTTGCTTTTCTTGTTTTTGGTGGAAAACAAGCAACAATAATGAGTTAATTCTTCTTTCCTCCAACTCCAAATTAAGGGCTGTTTTATGTTTTAATCAACAAAAGAAGGCATTATTTTATTATATTAATTTTTTCAAGCTCCTTGTTACACTTATATATATATATATTTTTTATGAAAACGTAAAAGACAACCTAAAGATTCTGAACATGTTTAGCTATTCATATTAACATTCTTAATTAAGCAAAATCAGTATCTGAATCAGATTTTTGTTTTAATGTTATTGGCATAACAACAGTTGCAAAGTTAATAGGACAACCCAAGAAATTCCAACCATTTTTTGTTCTTCCTTTTAGCCTTCTATTAGTGCTAAGGTAGGTAGGTCTTAGTATAAGGACCATAATTTTATTTACGGGCATATATATGTAGCATTTTAGCTAGAGCAGCTATAGATATATTATTCAGTTGAATCATTTAGCTTATTTAGTTAATTAACACTGCTCAAAATTCCCAGACAGTAAATTCAGCGGTGGTTGGGTTTTAGCTAATTCTATAACTCAAATTTCATTATATTCCAAAACATACCATTTTCTTGAAACTCAACCACGTGCTTTTGACCTACATGAACTGGGAAATGTAGGGCACTGAAAAGGAAATAAAAAACATGTACCAACTCTGGCTCATCACAGGATTTTGAAGCCATGCGCATGACAAGTAACTGAACTCAAGAAATTAAATGTATAACATGGGTTATTAAAACTTCAAAGAATAAGGTTCAATTTGGCCCTTAAAATTTTTGGAAAGGTTTAAATTGCTTTTTTTTTTGACATTTTTTAACAATTTACCCCCTCAACTTTTCAATAAAAGTCAAATTGACCCTAAAAATTTCATTTACACCCCTATTATCTGAGATGTACACAAATATCACAATAAAAATTATAAATAACTCTCTCATACTTTAGCTAGTTACAAATTAATCCATACTTTCATAGAAACATTTAGTAAAAAATTAAAACTTTATTTTTTAAAATTATATTTAAGCCCTTAATTCATTTATGGTATGTTATATTATTAGACAAATTTATTTAGTCACCAATAACTTTTAATAATTTTTGAAATATTAAAATTTATTTCATTTATCATATTACTAATTTGTATATTAATATATAAAATTTTAAAATATTTTAACATTATGTGTCAAAATTTTTAATTTTTTTTAATTTGTATAACATTTTAATGAACTATCATATTTCATACAAAGATTAAATTATTTTAAAAATTTTGACACATATATTAAATTATTTTAAAAATTTATATATTAATATACAAATTAATAAGGAAAATTCTATTGTTACTTTGATTTATAGTTACTTTTATTTTAGTTTATTTTATTTTAATTACCATTTGATGAGAGTATATTTAATCATCCAAAGGTGGTTATTTACAACATATATTTTACTTTGTAAAAATCAAAGGAACCATATAATAAACCAATTCATAATATAATAAATGAAATAAATTTTAATATATTAAAAAATTATTACAAGTTATTGGTGACTAAATAAATTTGTCTAATAATATAATATACTATAAATAAATTAAGGGTTTAAATATAATTTTAACAAATAAATTTTTAATTTTTATTAAATATTTTTATGAAAGTATGGACTAATTTGTTAACTAGCTAAAGTATCAGGGAGTTATTTGTAATTTTTATTATGTATTTGTGTACATCTCAGACAATAAGGGTGTAAATAAAATTTTTAGAGCCAATTTGACATTTATCGAAAAGTTGAGAGGGATAAATTGTTAAAAAAGGTAAAAAAATGACAATTTGAACCTTTCTAAAAAGTTTAAGTCCAATTCGAACCTTATTCCTACTTCAAATTGACGATACAGTGGAGCAAAGGTATAGGAGAGGAGGCCCATGTACAAGTCATCATTAATAGAAGTCTCATTGATGAAGTGGACCATCTATAATTCTTGAATTTCCCCAACACCAACTGAAGCATTTACCTTGATCTTTCCTAAGGTAGATTACTCATCTTTAATTTGACTGGTAAGTCTACTATGCTTTGTCTGTTTGGTCTTCTTCAATTGAATATGACCATGTATCGAAGCATGAAGCACAATGACTAGTTATATATAATTGAATTTTCGTTTTCCAAGTCATCATGCATGCAAGTTGGGGTTTTTTTTATCTTGTCTTCACTTCAATTCAAGTTGTTGTTATTGTTGTTTTTTACTCTGGAGATAGATAACAAGTTGAAAAAGATTCTACATTAAATTAAGCTCAAGTGGGCAAGAATCAAACGTGAAGAATAAGTTCTTTTTGTATCTGCCATGACCTATTTTCTAAAGGATAATCCATATTAATTACAATTATCATACAAAAAGAACAGTTGCATACCCCTATTATTTAGAAAAGCAACACCATCTTAATCTATGTGAAAGTCAATACAGTTTTTTATTTAACAAAAATTATCAGACGATAATAAAATTTGACAATGAATGTGTGCATATCATCCTCTCCAAATCCATTTCCAAGGTTAAACAAAAAAAATAAATAAAAGTAGTGCCTCAACCGCATCCATCCACCTCCGATTAGCCAAGAAATGTTCTTTTATCACCAACTCACAGTCACATGCATTGCTGGGGTATTTATGGTCGACTGAAAGTTGATTTAGAGCTCAGACTAATGGCAATTTATATTTGTCCAGTGTTTAACTTGTTAGAGTAGGAAAGTTGCAATCCTGACAGGCAAATGCATTTAGAATCACCAATTCCTGTCACATTAATATAAAAGCTTACATCTCTTTCTTTTTTTCCTCAAGACTTGTGATCATATGTTTTTGAACTAATATGCAATTAGGTAGTTGTGGAAAACTGGAAATGAATTTGACACAAATGTTATGTACCCTTCTAGCGAGTCCAGGTGTGTGTGCATCAAGCATCAAGGAAATTTACATGTGATGGTGCACTTTTTCTGTTCTGTTATTGAATGTGGTCCTCATGGGTCATTTTCATATGGCTGTTTAAAATCTGGAAGGAAGCAGAAAATTAAGATTTGAGGACCCATTTTTAGAATAAATTTGAGTAAAAACAAACAAATAAAAATAATCGAATATTAAACCATTCCTATAAAATATAGTAAATTAATTAAACAACAGTACTTGTCAAAATGGCTATGAGATGCCACGTACGACTTCGTGAGTTGTTGTCTTGAAAAATCAAGGAGTTAACTAGGAGCAATTTGCAATAATATAAAAGCAAGAATGAGCATTTTCTATTTGGAATTGCAGATAACAGATGTAAGAGCTGGACAAAATTACAGACAATTTGAGTACTGCAACAAATGTGTCTCATTTCATGAAACTATAGCTTATGTATAAAATGATATATAGTTCATAAGCGATATTGTTAATACAAAATTATATATGAACTGTTTCAAATGCGCTATTAGTGGGAATCGAGGATCTTGCCACCAACACCTATAAAAGAGAGGAAATATATATATATATATATATATAGGGGAAATCTTGAGATGGACACCAATACTGACCTATTAGATAAATAAATGAGACAATTCAGACTGCGTAATACAACAAAATGTTGCAAAAGTGTACCATAATTTACACACTTTAATGGTAAAATTGTTTTTTTTTTTTTTTCCTCACTTATCTTACTTGATCACCCATCAATTACCTGATATTGTAAAAAAATAAACTAAACAAGTGATAGAAAGTTTTTGGATTTATGTAAAGCTTCACTTTCAATTAATGATTCAGCAGTTGGTTTTGGCATCCACAAGATTTTCAGAAGAGTGATGCAATGCGCATAGGCATTAATCTGAAGCTGACACCATTGTGAAGGAAACCAAACCAAAGCAAACGATGCCAATTTTGAAGGAAAATGGCCCGTGAAATGATTGATCTTTTGACAATTCCTCCTCAAGTTGCTGCAGCTTAAGTAGACTATGTACTCGAAAATCCACTTTCTGACTTTTTATTGTTTACACTATTGTTTATTATTGCGGTAATTCATGCTGTAGCTCTATTAAAAAAAAAAAAAAACCAAATCTACCCTTATATCATGGGAGGCAGATCTGTCAAATATCGCAATCCGTGATATTTTGCGACATCTAACATCTCTCTTATTATTATTATTAGGGTAATTCTTTATGTCGCTAGTTGCAACGCTATAAGGCGTCGCAAGTAGCGACAAAAGGACAATTTTAACCCAACTAAAAAAATGAAATGCCCTTCTGTATTATAGGGAGCATTTTAGAAAATGATAAGAGTTGCGACGTCGCAAGTAGCGACGCCTATCAATTCCCTTATTATTATTTGAAATGACATCATGCAATAGTATTTATTAAGGCCATTGACTTAGACTTGGAAAAGTCCCCCTACACCATAAAGCAAAACAAGAATATAGCATATCCATAGAAAAAAGAGGCATTATGCTTTTCCATGGAGTAATCTCTCAAATATTTTCAGCAGTGGCTTAAATTATCGATACAAGTGACACCATTCAAGGGTATACACACCAAAATTCTAATTTGAATGATACCCAAAACTCAAGGGAAAAAGGAATAGCTCTAATGATTAATGTAACATAGTAGCAAGTTGTTATCCATAAGTTGCTTTATAAAGAGGATTTGGAAAAATACCAAGTATTGATTTGGTATTACCACCAATGGCATTGATTTGCAAGGTCTTTGGAAACTTTCATCGGCACCAATAAGTTGCTTTTTGTGTTTAGTTGCCATCTTATTTCTTCTGTAGGCCCAGCCAGTGGTAACTTTTATTGGCACGCCCATTTTATGATTTCTTCATAATGAGATTTTGACAAGAAAAGGGCAAAAAAAATGGAAGCTCAACTAGTTCAAATTTCTCGTATACTATAATATGGTTCATGACTGGACTGGAGAAAAGCAAACGTGAGAAGCTGATGGATCGAAATTGGATGAAAGCAACACACTGCTATAGTAATAAAAATGGCCCACAAACATAAGAGACGTTTTAAATGATAATAGAACCCAAGAAGCATATATTGACTGTCTGTATAGAAATGGTTCGGCCCTGCGATCTTGAAGTAAGACCCGTGAGTAGATGTTCATTGAACTCGTGGGCTTGTGTTTTTCCAAAACAATTACATTTTGCTTTAAGAGTGTCATTGTACCTCAAGCTTTGATCTAGGGATATGAAGGACTTATAGCCGAGTGCAATAGCACTACTGGACCATGGCAGAAGGCATAATTTTAATAATGGTTTGTTTCTAAGCAGATAACACAGTGCTTTACTTTTTAAATAGGGAGCATGAATTTTGTAAACATATATCTAGATAAATAATTTTTTATGTGTTAGAATTTTCTTATTCGCTTGTATGGTGGTAGTTATTATTTTGTAGTAAATAATTTTTAAAATTTTTATCTGATTAATTTTTTCAAATAAAATATAGACAGATTAGTGAGTAGTAGGTATCTAAATTTTTGCACCTATTTGACTATTTTACCTTCTAAAATCTCTGAAAATCTAAAAAAAATTGTGCATTTAATAGTCAATACTATCTCCAAGTGGTAACAAAACATATGTTGGGTGCATTAAGTGCAATTAGCTATGGTTTAGCCCAACTACAGCCTGTCAAATTAATGAACATAGGCCCAACTTTGATTTTTTAGACAGCGCTACTCCTACTCCATTTCATTTGCTTTGTAGGCTTCATTTAATATATGTACTGAGCACGTACAGAATTTTTTTGAGAGCCAGGCCACGAAGCAGCCATCTAGTTACTGATGTTGCTTTGAAATGCGAATGGATGTCAATACATGAATTGTCCCAATTGCTGAGCTCCTCCTACCAATTGCACCAAGAATTCATTCAATTCAATAGCAGTGATTTGTGGTTGCGTGTGAAATTAATGTTCTGGTTCTTAGCTCTAACGACCCGTCAAGAATCAAAGCCAGTGATCAGTGGTCCACTCAATCCATCCCCTTGTACATCTTCCACATTTACTGCACAAAAATATCATAACTTCTGTATTTGCATGAAACCAACCTCATTTTCACCAAAATCTACGGTTCATGTGACAAAAAATTTGAATTTTTTTAAAGTAAGGTCTCGAAGTAGTGATGAGTTTGCATTGATTTAAGTAAAGTTCCGAGTTATATAAAGATCCACTATCTCGAAATCCCAAACAGTCGAAACTATCATATTAGAGGTATCAAATGGAAAAAAAAAAAAAAAAAAAAAAAACCCTCATTTTTTACATTTTTTAGAGTTATTGTTTTTTCACATTGCTAGAACAAGTTCGGTAAAAAGCAGGACCACCCGTGCAGACTGTTAGTTTATTAGTAGCAATGACAGACTCTGAAAGTAGGTAACCTGTGATGATCTTTGGTTTAAAGAGATATTACTGAGATACTTGCATAATTATTGCATATTGTAGCATAAGACAAAACCATCAGAACATGTCTTATTATGCCAGACCAAAGAGACAGGTATAGCTAATTGACATGCGAATACAGCAAGAAACTTCATCTATCACTATCTTTAGTGTCCATTAATGGTAGATAGACAAAAGCTTGATGGCTACTATTCACATGCCTCTGTGGGTTTTCACGGGTCGCCCATGTGCTACCTTCACAAATGCATCCAAAATGCCTATTTTGTATCATAATCCATGTCCATTCTTTAGCCATGCTAATTAAAATAACTCTTTATCTTATTACACAGATTACATTCTCTTTTTGAGTTTTATTCCTTTAATAATGCAACTATAACTGGAATCAACTATACAGAATATTTTGAGAAGAATCTACAACACCTTTTTCACTACAAATTAATCATAATTACAAGTTACAAAATAAGCAGAAAAGCTGCTCTAAAGCTGGTTTTGCAGAAGGGGAAACTTGAAGGAAACCAAAGAGGAGATTCTGATATTTGGGATTGAGAAACAAAGTGCAAAACTTTGATACCAACTTATGTAACTTTCAAAAACCACTTACGAGAGGTAAAGAGGTAAAATATACAGTGAAAAAGAAGCTAAAGAAAGCAAGAAATTACACTCATGAATGCCATAATCCACTCAACATACTACGAAATCTATTTGTAGATAGCTTCTTCACAAGTCTTTTAGCATCAGAAACTTCAGCTTCTGCAAGTTTCTCTATGTTCTTCAAGTAACCAGAATTGACAATCTTTCTTCTTCCACTGGTGCTACTTGTCAATGACATTAATATAGATATCAAGAACTTTTTATTATTGCCTGAATTTGCCTCCTCTTGATCAAGCAATCGAAGAAGAAATCCAATATTTCCATCATCCTGCACGAATCTCTTTCGATTCTTTGGTGTTGAGATCATGTTAGTGAGTGCCTCAGATGCCATTTCTCTAACTCCAAATGATTTCGCGTCAAGAAATCTAACAAATTCAGACATAAAACCAGCATCTCCCATTGCCTTCTTTGCTTCCTCTGATTTACCGCATAGCCTAAATGCCACCTTTAATGCTAACTCTTGAACTGAAACATCTCCACTTCGAAGAAAGAAAAGCAGCTGCTCAATAAATCCATAGCTCATCAATATACTAATGCAATTTGCTGAAGAGAAGCATAAATTCTCAATTGCCCTTAATGCAATCTCTCTGGATTTGTAAGTTGCTGCAATTTTAGGATCAAGAAGGTGCACTAATGCGCGAACTCCACCTTCTCTAACTACCATTTGCCTGATGGATTCATCTCCAGAAGCAATATTTTGAAGAAATTCAATAGAGCTTATCTGGATAGATTCATCTCTCGACCTTGCTAGCCTAATAAATCTTGAAACAGCACCTTCTTCAATCATGAATCTTTTTATTTCTTCAACACCAACAAGATTTCTTAATACCCCACAAGCAGGACCAATGAGTTCACCTCTAGAATCACCGATAGCACATATTTTTAACAGAGCCGTAACACCACCATGAGCTGAAACTGACCAAACATTATCAGAATTTTCAGTCAATTTCTGTAAACTTCTAGCAGCAGCCTCTTTTCCCGATTCACTACCAATTTCTAAGACCTTAACCAAAGACCCTATAGCCCCAGATCCAATCAACAAAGACTTGCAAGAATCAAACCCCGAAATAACAGAAACAACCTTAGCAGCATGTTCTTGAATTTCCATTTCAGGTGAGTCAAGATGATAAACCAATATGTGAACAATGTCACCAACTTCAAGAATTACTTTAACATACCTCTCATCTTCTATAACAACTTCATATAAATTGATCAAAGCTTGCTTCTTCATTTCTGAGTCACCTATCTTCATTCTTGTCAGCAGATCCCTGACATAGAACCTCATATCTTCTTTGCAAGAATTGACTCCAGGCTTAGACACAACAATGGCAAAACCTTGAGTCAAGACACCAGCAGTGCAAATCCCAGATAGATTCTTTATAAGTCTATCAAACTTTGCAGCCATTACATCCAAGTCACTCTGCATCAAGAGCTTTCCACTGTACGAAAGATCCACACATCTTCGAGCAAGATCACAGCAATCGTTGGAAGCGATTATTATGGCAGTTATGAGACCTGAAAGTATTGGGTTTTGGCTGGAATCACAGTTTTCGATGGCGATTAGGCTTGAGCTAAGCTCTTGGAGCTTGTTTCTTAACATTTTCCATTTCACTGCAAAAACTCGAACTCCATGAGAGAAGGAGATTAAAGAAGATACAACCTCAATAGCTTGCTTTAGACTGTAAGATTCTGAAGAGCAGCACTGTTCTTGTCTTGGATTTTCTTCTCCCATTTCTTGTATCTCTTTGTTTCAGCAATGATTTTGAGGCAAACCCATATAGTATCTAGAATCACAGAATCTAAAAGAAACAATTTTTACATCAAGGGAGCAAGAGAAGCAGAGGTACAGGCTGCAGTAGATAGGCAGTATCCTCTAATTATCTGCACTTATCTTCTGACGAGCAGCCACTGCATTAGATTGGAGGAATGGTACATTTACATGACTGACCTTTATGGTATTAAGGGCATGTCTGCCTTTAAAAATTTATCTGCTATTTTTTTTTTTTTTTTTACAATTTTAAGCCCTGAAAGCTCCTGGGAAAACAGAGGGGAGCTGAAATTGAACCTCCACCTTCTATCTGAATAGGGGATCATGAGGTTGAACCTCCACCTTCTATCTGAATAGGGGATCATGAGGTTTTTTACATCTCACACAACGAAAAAGGGAGGAGGTGAGGTTTGAACTCACCACCTCCAAATGGGCATCTCATGCCTTTTACTACCACAGCTAACTTTCGTGGGGACTAATATGTTAGAACTTAGAAGTTGGCTAAACGATGGCTAGAAAATAAAGACTTTTTAGCATTAACCTGGTGATAATTTCATTTTAAAAGTATTATGAGATATATTGTTCGAATTTTGTTATCGTTAATTTATATCTAGTAGTTACTTTATTCCAAAAGCATAATAAAATATAGGTTTAAATTCTTCTCTTACTGTTATGTTATGTTGTTTGGCCTCCTAATAATCAAAAAAAAAAATGTGGATTTTCTGCTGAATGAAATGGATAAATTAAATAAATACAAACAATGGTACTATTTGCTGCCGGTCTTAATACCTACATCAGACATTTAATGTATATTTCTTATCCTTTTCTTGGACTTAATAGTGGGAGTTACATGTATTAGTTGAGTTTGTTTCTTTACATCATACTATGTTGTAATGCTACCAAACTTTTTTTAACTCTTCTCAGCAATATGCTTAAATATTAATAATGTATTGCTGCAGGTTTCCTTTGATTTGGAAAGGTCAGAATGTAATATCTACACTATTGCATTTGGTGTAGTAACATAATGAAGTGGATTTGGAGTCAAGGTTTCATGTTTTCATTCGCCAGGAAAATATATATATATATTATTATTATTATTATTATCCAATAACGCGTATTTCATAGTTTGTTGTATATTAATTGATGTACAAATATATTTAAATTTGTGGGTTGAGATTAACTCATAAATAAGTTCACTTGCAATGTTAAAAAAAATTACATATATATATATATATTGTCATTTAAAGTCCTGAGAATTTCTACGAGAGGGAGGGGGATCGAACCCCGTCCTCTACCTCGAATATTCCCATACTTTAATCACTAGGCTATCGAGACGGGATAAAAAAAAAAAAAAATTGGTTTGATACAAGGATATCTGCATGCTTCAATATCTAACTAATTGTGACTAAGATTTTGGTATTGATCTGTGTAGAAACTGGCTAATTATGAGAAATGCTCATGAGAGGTCTTAGTTAAAGCAGGGAGATTAAGAGGGGGGTGATGGACCACCGCTTAATAAGAGAATAGTCTCTTTGGATTAGGTGAAAAGGCCAAAAAATAAATAAATTATGAATAGCTTTCAATTTTCTGAGCATGGAGATGACACAAACTCCACCCCACCATGTGAAGTCCCCCTTTGTTGGATGCCTTCTTACCTTTCCAATAGCAAGTGGAGAAACACACACAACCTACTCTTTTCCTTTCTTTTCTCATCTACATCTTTTCTATTGTCATTCCTATTAAATATTAATAAACTACACGATAGAAACATACTTCTTTTTTTAAAAAGAAATAAAAATAATTTTACGAATCAACCATAATAAAATTCAAATCATATAAAGAAATTTATAAAAAAATAACCGCTAAATAACTTGCTAACTATAATTTTTTAATGTCATGGAATACTTTTTTTTTACTATTTATATACTTAATGTTCAACTATTATAATTAAAAAATTTCATGAATTTAGGCATCTCACGCGGTTTAACTTTTTTCTATATTAGAAACTATTATAATATATAATATTCTATAAGAAACTATTAAAGAATTATTAAGGTCAATTGGTGGAAGCATTATTTTAATAATCTCAGTGGAATTTTTATAGCTTTGTAATAATTTTCTGTATTCTATTTCATCATCTGTATTTGATCATGTATCATAGAATTGATTAATGAATTAATGCTTTTCTTATTGATTTTAATTGACTTTTATTAAGGTCGCTGTTTGGTGTGAGGTGGTGGATAGCGAGAGAAGATAAACAAAAAGGCAAAGAGATGCTCATGTCAAAACAATATTGCAAAAGAACCACAAAAGGATGTTGACCATTTTTATAAAATTAACTAGAGGACTAACCTTTAACGGAATTTATGGTACTTGAATATATAAATTTTATTTTTTTTCTTGGAAAAAAGATATTAATTATCTACATTAAAATCCCACAAGGTGACAAAATGGGTTATTAGAAAACAAAATAACAATAATAGAAAAAAAACAATGACCCATGACTTGATTAGTTGTCTAATTATGCACTGAATTTGTCTTATTTCATGACAAAAATTTATCCATAATTCTGCTTGTCACGGACCCTTGTTATTTATGCAACCTTTAACAAAGAGCCAACCTGCTCTCTAACCTTTAATGGTACTACTTTTGGACGACTTGGTTTTAACTTATGCTCATGTATTTTACTTTCATCAATCGTTAAACAAACATATACATATTTACGATTTTTTTCTAATCAATGTAGAAAAAAAGGGGAAAAATCTAACATGTGAGCAAATCAATGTAAAATCCTTTGTGGGTTGTCTTCAGTAATCAACTTTCTGTTTGTAGGCCAGTGTCTGCTGCATGAGTGATTCCATCAGAAAATGTTCTTTGCCTTCCTCCCTTCATAGCATAAATTTGTTCTTGCACATGGCCTTAATTAAGGACCCCATATGCTATACATATATGTTAAATTATAACCAAATTAAGCTTGCATATTTATCATTCTCATTCTAGCTAGTGAGCTACTACTATTATATTTTCTAACAGATCATGTGACGTTGTGAGTAACATTTCGTGCATTTTACTAAATTAATCTCTCAATTTGTTAGGTGGTACACTTTGATTTCGCTTTATTTACATATGTATTTATTTATCACCGGAGAATTTAAACCCAATAAATTTGGGGGAATATGGTACATACACAGCACATAGCTTAAGGAGCTCAAAGTTTGATCCTCAGCCTTCGTAAAAACTAACACTAACATCAACATATCTTGGGAAAAAAAATATAGGCTTTTATGTGGTTAAATTTCTCATTAATTTCTTCGGTTAGATGGATGGAAGATGGCCCTATATATTATTGTTTAAGACATAGGGCTGTTGTCTAGCTAGCTAGCATAAAAGCTTTGTCAAGCAATGGTGCATTAATTGGCTGTATAATGTACTGTATAAATATTTGGAGTGTTAGGTACAAAGTTCTATTTGTATGCAAAAGCAAGTTACAAATGGCTAGTTTTGGATATAACTTTGAGTATAGGAGAAGGAAGGTTCAAAATGGATATATGGCTGCAATATCCCTTGGCTTTGAAGAGAAAGGTACATATCAAAAAATTTAATGCCAATCTACTCTATTGAGATTTTTTTTTTAAAAAAAAAGAGAAGACCCAGTAACATAATTAAAGTTTTTACAAAGTTTGATAAGAAAAAAGATTGCTTGATGTGGGTATAAAGATTTGGTGTCCCAATCCCAATTTCTTACCACGTTTTCACAATCATATGCAATCCAACAATTCCTAAAATCTTCAAAATTTCAAGAATAAAATAGGGACCAATTTGCTATAATTTCCGGATTTTACTCTACCTTAATTGAAGATGAATATAGTTCATGAAACATTACTTAACCTTCTTGCTCACCTTAAATTAAATATATGCAAGTAATTAAATGTGCATGTATCTTAATTCAATTATATACTTAAGGAAGCCATCGGTCCTGATAATGACTGGTATAAAATTAATACATGTCTTAATCTGGTCCCCTTCAATTTGACTAAAGATTGCTAATAATGTGGAGCCAAGTCTGAAAGGTATAGTGGTTTTGTATTGCTGTATCAGCAATCTAATCATATAGATGCTACTAAAATGGATCACCAATTGAAACATGTTGATTTACGGAAAAAGGAACCATGAGTGCTTAATCCTAAAATTTACTTTGATTTATTAAGCCCTTCATACCATTTAAAGATTTTTTGGGATAAGTACAAATAAGTACCATGTGGTTTAAGTATTTGACTATTGAGGGCTTGTGGTTTTTTTTTGTGATACTTCAGTACCTTGTGATTTCATATTTGTAGCATTTAGGTGACAAAATTTGTTACAACTTGTAATTTCTCTCTTATAACATCTAAAAAGTGTGATTTTTAATTTTAATAAAATCCTTATAAGTTTAATAAGGATTTAGTAATAATGCATTGTCTATAATGTTTAGAATATTTTTTTAAAAATAAAAATATGAAAAAAATTATTTTAATTTTGTCTATTATTATTATCACTTAAAATTACTTTGGATAGATTTATTTTTTTTCCTCTATCAAATTGTATTCAAATTTTAATTTTTGGATGTTTGAGGAGAGAGAAATAATGAGTTGTAATAAAATTTGTTACTTAAGTGCTATAAATATGAAACCACATGGTACTCAAGTATCACAAAAAAAAATCACAAGCTCCTGCTACTAAAACTCTTAAACCACAGAGTACTTATTTGTACTTATCCCAATATTTTTTCACCAAATCTTTTTGCAATAGATCATATTAGATGAGGTGGTGGTTTCATGATTTTGATCAATTGTAGCTTGGTTTTTATAACTTACATTGCAAAGAAAATGATGTGCCCTTAGAGCATCAAGCATGGAGCTGCACCCTTGCATTCATATGGTTTTTGTTTGTCATGATCTATCTACACACAAAGAAAAGCTTGCTTGAACGAGACAGCTCACCAGAATTTAAAGCTATGTAAGTACTTATTAGGGTTTGTAAAGAATGTAATTATCTATCAAATTGAGTTTAAAAATAAAATAAATAGATTATTATTGTTGTTGTTATTGATTTTGGTGTTTGTTAGTAGTTAGAAGCATGCACATGTTTTAATTAATGAATGGGGAACCTCGTACTCCTCAATGGAGCTTCTTCCAAAATCAGGGAAAAGGGCAAATACCCAAAAATCTTTCTTAGAAAAATAATATGGTACCATTACTAGGACGTTTTCTGTTTCCACAGCTAGAAGAGCTCTTATTATTTCAAAATTTAAGAAGAATTTATAACACTTATTTTATATATATATATATATATATGATTAAAATTTAAAATTTTAATTTAAAAAATATAAATTACTTTTTTCTTTTTATTAATCCAGTGGAACTAACCTAGGTGGGGCAGGCAAAGGGCTCTCATAAACATGGTGAATGAAGGGGCCCACAGAGACCACCAATGAGAAGGAAGGGTGGTGCCTGAAAACGAATGATGACTCGTGATTCGTGAATGGTGAAAAAACAACAACAAAGGCAGTAGCAGCGACAGCGGTGGTGGTGGTGGTTTTCTCTTGGAAGCAACTCATTCCCTACGAATTCCTGTGAGTCCACTCCACAGCGGCAATACAACTACATTCTCGAAGCTTTGAATTATATGAAACTACCAATGTCAGCTGTATTATAGATAGATGGCCCTATTAGTGTTACCTTAGCCCAGCCCAATCGGAAATCAACTGTAACCAAGTCTATACACTTCCAGTTCCACAGTTCCAAGTTTGTTGCAACCGTAGCCTCATTTCTTGATTCTTGAACAGCTGCATTTTGCAATTTCTTGAAACGAATTGAACTCTGTTTTGGATATTTGCAGTGGCATCTTCATCACTTGGGGTTTACAAAAGCTGAGTCGAGCTGAACTTTAACTAGCTCGAGTTTGGTTCATTTATAATCGAACCGAGTTCATTATGCCACTTAGTGCTCGTGAACTTAAACGAATTTAAAGAAATTTTAAAAAATATAAACTATAAATTTAAATTATATATAAAAAATTTAAAATAAATTATTTACTAAATAAATTATAATATATTTAATAAAAATTATGATTTTATTCTAATAAAATATTTTTAAAATATTTTTTACAATAAAAATTTATATATTACATATATAAAATTAAATTATTAATACATTAAAATTACGAACAGTTGATGAGCTTTTATTCGAGTTTGTTCACGAGCACAATTTTAAACTAAATAAATGAGCTTCAATATACGAGTTCGAACGAACTTTTATCAAATCGAGTTTCGAATAGCTCGCGAACAGCTCGCCTTGTTTACGGCCCTATTCATCACAAAAAATTTATTATTTTTGTTGCAATTTTTTTTTTAAATATTAATGTCAAATTCTAAAAATTAAAAAGTGGTAGTCAAGGCAATGAGATATTATACAGTGGTCATGATCCATGATAAATTAGAAGACTAAATCAATCAAAATTTAGTATTTAATTGAAGTGATAAAAATTAAAATCTAAATAATATATATGTGAATCCTAAATAGTTTGATATTATTAGTTAGCTCTTTTAACCCATTACATGCCAATACCATTATGAAATTTCTCCAGGTAAAGGTGCTAAAGCATTTCTCAAAGAACTTGGAAATCATGCAAGTCCAAGAATCCTACTAACGAGGAAGAACATAATTGTCCATTGACTGCAAAAGAGTAGACCTAAAAACTAGGAACAAATTCTAAGGTCTTCGAAAAAAAAAAAGACGAAAATGATGCAGAAGCACCAGCAAAATGACAAACAATCATCAACCTCACCGAGAAATTACTGGCAAACAGCAGCCATTGAGCCACAAACGTAGCACATCTCCAGGATAACGTGGACCCAATAACAATTATCCCTTTTGCCACTATCCACCCAACAATTCGTTGATCAGAAATGATCTTTTGTCCATTGCATTTGCATATGCATCCAAACATTTTGATACCATCAGACTGGCTAAATTCCACTTCACCACTTGATCAGACCACCTCCAAGGACCTAGCTAGCAGTGCTCCTTTATTCAGGTCTATATAATAATCCCATCACAACTCCCCTTGCATTTAATACCCTCTGTTGATCTCTTACGCCATCTTCAATAAAAAAGCTTTCTTTAGCCATGTTAGAAGGCAAAGCTGTAGTTGGTGAGAGTGACATGCTTCAGACCATGCAGCAGGATGCGCTTCACTTAGCTGCAAAGGCCCTTGATGTCTTCGACATCACTGAGTCTACCGATATTGCCCGCTTTATAAAAAAGGTGATTTCTTGAATCGATACCACTTAGATATAGGGATCCATTAACAAGGCAAGCAACTCTGAACATATTGTTGTGACACACTTGATGATGCAGGATTTTGACAGGCTGTATGGATCCGGATGGCAATGCATAGTGGGGACAGATTTTGGTTCCTTTGTGACCCATTATCATGGCTGCTTCATCCACTTCTGCATTGGCAGTCTTGCAATTCTTCTATTCAGGGGAGTGGTAAATCAAGTAGATGAAGCTGACTTGTTTTCTTCACTGGATATTGTTGATGTATAACCTTTTATTCTCTTCCTTTTTTTCTCTGGAAGTTTTTCTTTTCCACGGTTTGTTGTGTGGAGAAAATAAATATCAGTCGCAGAATACAAGTTTCTCTTATTTTCTTTCTAGCCATCCACGACACTAATGTGAATGACATCCCCACTGTCTGAATGTCGGTGAAGTGTCTTCTATAGAAAACCTATGAGGTAGAGAATATTTTTATTAATAGAGAATAATCTTGTGATGACAGAATAATGCAGAGCAAAAATGGTAACATATGTTTGAGTTTCATGAAAACAAAACTTTGTTTGATAATTTGAAACCCGCATAGCATTCTCTAGGTAATTTCACTCACTTGTTGGTGGTAGAGCAACATACCTAAAAACAAGTTTTTAATTCTAGTCAGTTAAGGTGACTCTCATATGTTAACCTGTGCTATATTTGTTGCATATAAAACTAATGGTTGCCGGGAGAATAGTTTCAATCAACCAGACAAGGGAAGAAGGAATTACCCTTCTCCTCGTACAGAAAGAAGGCACAATATGCAATCGGTAGTGTGATGTTAATCCAGGGCTATGAATTACGAGTCATCGTTACTGCTAGTGCGCGTGTGTGAGACAGAGACAGGGAGAGGGAGAGGTTACGCACATTATAAACCTGAAAGAGTGAGGACAGTAGGTGGGGCATCTCTTCTTGGTCCTGCAACAGAACGATAGACATAAACTTTATCAGCCTGACTGCCATCACTTCCCTCCTCCTTCATCACCTCCACATTCAATCTAGGCATCTCCCTGGCCAATAGCCTACAGCCATTCATTGTCACTTTGCAGGATGACATCCAAAGTGACCTCATAGACTCGTACTTCTCCAACCCTGAGAGAAGTGCTGCATTTCCAAATGGACAATCCCTTATCTCAAGTTTCCTCAATTTTGGACAGCCTCCCAACACACATTGCATCCCCCAGTCGCTCCTGCCAGCAAAAGCAACGGAAAGAGTTTCCAAATTTTTGGCATACCTGCCAATATACTCAAATGTCAGGTCAGTCAAGAGACCTGAAACTGATAGCCTCTGGAGTTTAGTGCAAGTCTTCACAACTGAACCGAAAGCCTCATCCATAGGTTCATTTGTTGTGTAATCTGGCTGACCTGGATTCATTATGCAAAGACGGAAGTGTGTGAAATTTGGGCAATTTTGCACAATCTTTGCTACAGCAGCATTAGTCATCTGCCGGCAAAAATACAACACATAGTGAAGCCTTGGACAACCATAAGACACAGCCACAAATCCTACTTCAGTCACTCCATGGATAATTTCCTCTTCAAAGGGATCTGCAGGGAAAACACGGAGTTCCTCAAGCAAGGGACAGTTTGATCCAACAGACTCCAGCCCTTTGTCCTCTACAGTATCCAGGACCTGCAATAACAATGCAATTAAAACACCAAAAGAACTAATGTTATGAACGCTTGCATTTGATCTCAGCTCGGTGCATTTTCATAAATGTGATTGCTTATCTAAAGTGTTTCAATAGCATCTAGAACAGTCCCTTGTACTCAGGACACCAAAATATAATATATTCTCTGAAAATTCAGCTGATGTGCATGTGTGTGTATTATGCTATATTACATGTAACTAGTGGATATTCAAAGATTTGAGAGCGGTTGATGAATATAATGAATTCTTACCCATAGACGACGAAGCTGTGGGCAGTGGCGAAGAAGATTAGCAAGTTGAAGACTTTGCAAAGCAGCATAGCTCAAATTTAGGAAAGTCAAGTTCGCACAAGCAGGGTAGAGAACTGCTAAATATGGTGCCATTGCTTCCCATAAACCAGAAAGGGTATCTAGGTTCTTGCAATGTTTGAAAGCATTTTCAAGCTCAGTACACTGGCGGCCAGTGAGCTCTTGCAAGAAAGATCCAGTACCAAGCTCTGTCAGTTGTGGGGCGTAAACAAGCAGCCTTTGCAGTTGTTCCAAGGAAACATTTTTGTTGACCTTCAGAACCTTCAATGATTTGCACCTACTTACAAGTCTCTCAAGTGCTTCGAAATTGACATCACTGTTCAGGTTGGCAAAATTCAAGACTTCTAGTGATGAGAAGTTTTCAGGAAAGCAGCTCAACCAACTGCCACTCTTATCATCAATGCCATTCTCCTGTATGTCAAGCTCAGTCAAATTCCTGAAACCAAACAAAAATTAGAGGCTTTGTAGCATACAAAACGTCCAACACCAAAGGTGAATAGTAGAAAAGATAGCAATATAGACAACTTATAAATGGTCAGAGAATATCCTAAATATCACCCATTGTATTCATCATTCCATTGGATAGTTATAATTCTGTTCGAGCTATGTGAAGGTCTTAAAAAAAAGATAACATTGAACTCAATTAGTTGAGCACAGAATGACCAAATTATGTTTACAATAAGGAAGCATCTTTGCTGGTCGTGTCTCAGATGATTCTCAGGTAGCAAAATCACATCCAAGAAAACTGCCAAGAATAAGGTATGATCATGGGTTCCATATATGTGAACCAATTGCAAAGTTCTTATGGTTCACCAAACAAAATCTGCACGCTTGAAAGTTGCAAGCTAAGCAGAATTTTTTTTTCCTTTTTGCCAATTTCCAAAACGCTACTTTTCCTTTTATTATACTTCTTGCCAATATTCATTCTGGTCCAAAGCATATATTAACAGTCACTACCTAGAATACAACCAATGTCATAAAAGAAAAAGAAAGCATTCTTGTCATCTTTAGAATCATTCATGCATTTGACATAGTCATTGCTTAACAACCCAACCACCAAATTATGTGCGTGCTTGTAAAGTGGATGACAAGTTGACAAGAGGATTATGGCATCCAAGAAATGCAATGTTAACAGGCCAAATGTCATGTCAGAAAAAAAGAGAAACAAAGCACAGAAGAAAGGAAATGGAAAAGTTGAACTACTTGTATTTCCATGAAGCCAAAATACTAGCAACAATAGAGTCAAATAAAAACAGTCATGAAAATATTTGATTTAGAGTTGTAGAGATCTATTCCAAACAAGCTATTAGATCTCATAAGAATTTTATAGTAGATTGAAGCCAAAATCAATTTTAGACACTGATGAATAATAGCTGGCCAAAGAAACAAAAACAGAACAAAACACTTTACCATCCATGATTGATCCAATAATACATACAACTGTATATATTACAAGTAATGCCACCAACTGGTAAGACAACATCCATTAAAATAATTGACTCAATAATACACACAGTGAAACACAAAAATTTACATCTTGTCATCAAGCGTAAAAACAATAATAATTAAAAAATAAATAAATAGAAAAGGATATTTGAGCAGAAAATGACATCAAATATATGCCACAAATCATAATCCACTAAATGCTCCTTAACAGGTCAAACGTCATATCAAGCAAAAGAAATTAGAGTTGAGCACAAAAAAGTAAACACAAAATAGTAGAACCACTTATATCATTTTACACTGTTACCTTTTACAAGCAGAAACTAAATCAGAATTCAGAAATCAATCCACTTGTTTCATAAACTCAAAAGAAAATTTTTGTCTAATACCCAATAACAGATCCTGGATCTCTCAAACCCCAATACCAGAAAACAATAAACAAATGCAAAACATGAAGAATTTCAAATTAACAAGAAACAAAACAAATGCAAACAGTTAAATAATAAGCAAAAGAAGAAGATAAGGGGGAAAAAAAAAAGCTGAAGAAACCTTACTTGCAATGAGTAGCAATGGCAGCAAGCCCATCAGTACTAAACCCATCACAGCTAAGAAGCGACAAAGCTTTAAAATTTGGGAAGTGGAGACTCAAAAACTCCAAACTTTCATCAGAAATAGTCATTCTTTTAAGCTTAAGCTCTTCCAAAAATGGATATTTTGAAGCGAAAACGACAAGCCATGACTGGATATCAGCACCCCAATTTCTTGGAACCAAATTAAAATCTGAAAATCTGGGCTTTCCTTTTAGAGTAACACTCCGAATCTTGGGGAACCGGCGAGCTACGATCTCAGGAGTAACTGAATAACAGTTACCAATAAAAACATGAGTTCGAGACCAGCTCTCTGCGTTGTACCAGTCTTTACATACTAAAGAAACTGAGCTCCGGTCTTTGTTGGATTTTAGCAGACCCAGAACCCGCTCCAGTACCTCATCAGGAAATGGGGATGACCGAGATGAATCGAGCAGTAACTCGGGCGATTCTTTTCTCCTCTTGGAAATTGGATCCATAGCTAAAAAATTTTCCAAGAACCAGAAATTCTGTTATGGATAATTAAAAAAAATACAGAAAGATAAAATTTTTAGGTTGTGGTTGTACCCTTAAGTTTCAAAATGTTGCACCTTTTGAGACTTTTTTCCAAAATAAGATAAAAGAAGAAGCTCAAGTTCAAGCTCAAGCTCAAGCTAAAGCTCAAGAAGAAGAAGAAGAAGAACGAGAGAAAAGGCCAAAGAAGACGCAAGTTTTAGCACTTGCATATTATAGCAACAAATAAGTGAGAGAAAGAGCCAATATTTTGTATTAAATTATTTTTTATTGATAAATTTTTATTAGAAAAAGCATATACATATTTTTGTAGCTACATATATTTATATTTATACATTTTTTTTTCAAAATCATAATTTATTTTTCTTGAATTACTAGTATTAAGTTGAAACTTATTTAAATCTAATTAATACAATTCAACGAAATAGGATCATAAAGATAATAAAAATAATGTAACTAAATACATTACAATCTGAAATCGAGATATAACTTAATTAAAAATACTTTCTACATTTCAACAATTGTAAATAAATTTGTTATTTTTTATGCTATTGGTTGGTTGAACAAAAATATTTTTTAATTTTTAAAATAATAATTAAATTATAACATCTACTGTGGATTTGTAATATATTTTTATTTATTTTAATTATTTAATATTTTAAATATATTAATTAAATTTTTTAATTTGTACAAAAAAATAAAAATATAACTACAATTTTAGATAAAATATTTAAAAATTTAAAGTTGAGGCTGAGATAGAGATGGCAAAATGTGTGAGACAGACGAAAAGAGGGCAGGGGAGATGCTAGCCCACCATTACCTAACTTGTGCACTGGTGCGTAATGCGCATAGCCTCTTATGTTCTTCCACGTATGTGTTTTGCCTGGTAGTGCGCATTGCGCATACGGTTGATGTTAGCATTGTGGGCATCAGGATTTTTATTTTGTTATTTTCATTTTGTTTGTTTTCCAATTATAACCTTCGCCTTTCGGAACCTGACGGCAACCGTAACTACTACCTCCTTCTCGTCTTGTCCGTTAGTTTTAACGGAAATCACTTTTTCATTACCATTTTCACCCCATGAGAAATATGGAATATCAGTTTCACCATTCGGATGACCACTTTGCCAAAAATTAGGAAATTACTTGTTCAAAAAATATAAACTTACTCCCCACATTGATTTTACTAAGTAAACAATTTTAAAATTCTTTAAATTTTTTAAAAGTGATTATGCAATTACATATTTTTGTAGTAAATTTTATTTCTAATTTCACTAAAATTTACATTATGTTTCATCATAATTCAAAATTTTAATTTCAATTCTACTAATAATGAGTGTTAATTCTCATTATTTTTTAATTAGTATTACTCCACAACATTAGTTGTTAGTATTATCAGAAAAATGAAGAATTTCCGAAGAATCTAGCTTGTTACTCATGGATGCATGACACTATATAATCCAAGTTTCCTGCCCCATCTCTCCCTATAATAATCCAAGTTTGATCCTGGTCTTGGAATCTAAGCCTTCATTTTAATTTTTATGATAGTGTTGTAATTTATGATATTTTTATAGAGAAGTAACGTTAAAATCAATATAAAAGCTTTTTATATTACTATATTTTTACTTTGTTTTGTATATTAAATCATCTAATGGTGATGATTTTTAACAAACTTTATAAAAAAAATAAAGTAAACTATAGATATAACACCCAATATAAATAATTAATATAAAATTTTTTGAGGAAATAAATAACTGAAAAAAAATCAATATCTAAACTTTTTCCATGAGATTCTGAAAAGTATCCAATAGAACTGTAGGCTGAAGCTTTTTTTTTTTTTTGAACAATACTGTAGGCTGAATTCCTGAGAATTGGCAGCAAAAATTTCAGATTTCAGATTTCTGAATAGGTGCAGATTTAGTGAAATAGTTTGTAACACAAACTCCAATAAGTACGGACAACAATAATAATAATAATAATAATACTGTGAGAAGAAAATAACAGCTTTTGAAGATCCTAAAAAAAGAACAACGCATCAGATCAGATCAGATCTCAATTATATGGACATCTCATTTCTCTGCCATCAATGATTTTTCTGACCAATCACTTTTCTTCGAGAACAACATAACTCTTCATCGAATTGACCTCACTATCCCCCGATGTGTCCTGATATTCGCTTCTCCTTCCAACATTTGCAAGAATTGTTTCTCTCAGCTTATTTCCATATCACGCATGGACGCCACCAGTCTCAAATTGATTAGCCCTGTTATTCCATTTACTTACGTCAATGCCACTGCCCGTGGAATCCCCCTTCCCTTCACTTTCTTTCCTCCAATTACACGGAACGGTGGAGGGCATTGTAGTAAATATTGGGGGAAGGTAGGGGCTTTAGGTTATTTTTCATATAGACAGATTTGGCCTTGCAGTCTTTTTAATTGATGGAGCCAAATTGAAAGAATAAGGTGATCTGATTGGAGTATCAAAGAGCCAATGGAGGCAGACTGCCAATTGCTAAAAGCTGGTAATCTCATTAATGATGCCCATGTGCTTAAATGCCTTCTATGTCCTTGTTGCTCTATTTCCATAGATAAAATAATTAATTAATTAAGGGTAATGATAGGTGTCTTTTAGAGAGACATGAATAGTACCATATCTCACTAATAAAGACAAAATTTGGTAAGAGACAATTATTTGTTTGCCCTATTAACATGGGGCATTTAATACGAGGGAATGATAATTTAGGATTTTCATTTGGTGAGAGATGGTACTATTCATATCTCTATAAGAGATACTAATCTTTTTCCATTAATTAATTATTTGAATAAAATTCCTAAGTTTATTTAAGCACATTATTTGAAATCAGCCCATAGAAAAATGTCCTTATTTAAGTAATATTTTGAATTGAAATCGTGGTCTTATATTTTTGTTTCTGGATTATTTTAAATTTGAATTGTAATTTGTATAATTATATTAAATTAATTATCAAAGTAATTTTTACTACTTTTATAGTTGGATTCAAAAAAAAATTAATTAAGCAAATATATATTTGGCTAGTGAGTAGTGACCTGATATTGGAGCACACATGACACAACTCTTTTTGTTTGATCTTGATAATAGATAATGGCTCGTTAGTAGTATATAAACTAGTGCTTGAAATAATTCTTGATAATTAATGCTTCCATACCTCTATAATTACATTAATTTAATCAAGTAATTAGCAATACCATGTCATAGTTCCCTTTGTTATACTAAACTTTTGTCCAAATTAGTTGGCAATATTATGTTAATGAAAAATAGTTGGCAATAATCGCCCACCCACTTTAGCTGTTGGCAAGTGCCTCTCCAATGCTTAATTCAACTTATTCCTTTTAGTTTCAGGTTTAATTAAGAAATGATTTCGCCCACACAAGTGGGCAAACTTTTCCCTTTTAAATAAGACGACATAATTCAAACCTTATACCTTGTGATACTCTTAAAGAGTAGTGACCACTAGATTATTCTCTCACTAACATAAATCTAACTACTTGATATAATACATTTAGAATTTAAAACAAAAAATTACCTTAATAAACAAGGCAATTAATGGTTGACCTATATCATTGTTTAAAATGCCTTTTTAAGTTGATGCTTGAGCATAAGCTACTAACATATATGATCTTAGAGAAGTCGTCCAGCTGATCAAAGGTTGTGCTGCATGAAAGTGTTGTAGAAGGACCACAGTTTTCCTGTCCTAAGAGATTATAATTTTCATCAAACATCTTATGCTCTCATCATTAATAAAATGACACTTTTTGTTGCCAAAAAATTGACACACTATGATTTGTTTCAACATTGTTGGACCCTCTTGTAGTAAAAAGTGCAGGTGAAGATGCAACTGCTATTGCTGTAGAGAAGAACCTCAATTAAACGACACCAATTTGGTCCAAATCATGCAAGTAAGCACCGCCATCTCCTTCCCCCCCTTTCCCTTTTCATCTTTCTCTTCCCAGGCCATGAAATGGACAGAAATATTATCATCAGCCAGCAGATATAGATAAATATGGAGGAATGTTTTTTGTCATAAATGTTGGAGGCTACACAGTCATCCATACCGCTTTTTTAATATACTTATTTATTCGTTTAAAATTACATGAAATTCTTATTTTTCAATTCATATAACAAATTTTGAATTTTTTTTAAGGGAAATAGGGAGAGGTAAGAATTTAAGAATTTAATATGCTGATGCCTTGAAATGAATTATATTATTAGACTACTCAATTTTTGGTAAATTTTAAATGTATTAAACTAATATAAAAAATACGTTTTTAACTAAGGAATGTTAGTTAAAGAGCCTAGCCGCTTAGGACGGATGGCCATATGATCAAGGCTTTATTTGAGGTTAAAAGTTCAATAAAAAAAAAAAGTGTTGGTTAAAGTGTCAAGAAATTCAAATTACCTTAATTAAGTTTTTGAATTTGAGATTTATGCATAAAAAAAAATACATGCTATGAAATTTTTACCTCCGTCATCCAATTCAATATGAAGTAATTAGAATTTTTATAGCTATCAAATATAGGAAATAACTACAAAAAATATATATATGTTTAAAAATTTTCATTAAAAATAAAACACATAACTATATAATTAAGTTTTATGTTTTAAAAACTTTACATACATACTTTGCAATATGTAGATAATAGTGTGAATTATATAAGAATTTTATCATAAATTCAGTCTATACAATTACTTCTTTTTTTCTTTCTTCTTTTTGGGACATAGGTGGATTAACTACTAGTTCTAACTTAAAGGCGAACCACAGGAGGTCGGGGGGAAGAGAGAGAATTTAAACTCCCGACCTGTCACTGGATATCAAACGCCCTAACCACTATATCTATTTAGTTTCTGCAATTGCATAATTTTTTAGGAACTAATTATCTCCAAATGGATATTTTTGTCAACTTGGCAAGTTACCAATAATTTTATGGCTTGATTGACTTCCTCCAAACATAAAACAACTAATATTTCCTCCTAAATCAATTATATATACGTAAACACTGACCCAGCATCAAGTGCTTTAGCTAATAATTTTATACTTAAATGGTGTTCGAACCAACAATTAGTGAAGATGCCACGTCATTTGTGGCATAATTTAATGAAGGCATGGTGCTTGGTAATAGATGCAGCAGTGGCATATATACTGTGTGATCATGTGTGGATGGGTTGGTGGACCCCCCCTTACTACTCATTGTTAATTGATGGACCCCATTTCAACAGAAAGGTTAGGTTATATAAAATACACAAGCTTCCAACTTTGCATTGGACCGACTCACTCTTATGAGTATTTAAAATTCATTGAATTTGCCTGTCTGCCTTGGGACCGCAGGACGGGCATTGTAATGAGGGGGTCGAATCCCCCAATCCCCTCCTCCCCTCCCACCCACCCCCAATTTCCTATTCCATCTTTCATTTGTACGAGAGAAAAAAAAAAGTTATCTTGTAATTATAAAGATATTATCAACAACAATTAGATTTTAAAGTCCAACAAAGCAACTATGACAGCAGTCTACTAGAGGGCTTTGGGCTTTTGCTTTTCAAGAAAGGTTCAATCTGCTTTGGTTGTAGAAGCTAGGGGTGTGCAAATCCGGTCCGGCCCAAATAAAACGACCGAAATCGAATTGAAATTTTTGGTTCGATTTCAATTATTTTTCACCCACAAATTTTTGGGTTAATTCGAATCAAACCGAAAACCAAACTTATACATATATATATTTAAGATGAGATATGTCAACTTCATATGGTGGTAGAGTGGTAAAGGCGTTATTTATCCAATTGGATGTCCTAAGTTTGAATCAGAGCCGGATTTGATTTTTTTAAAATTAGATTAAATCAAATTCTTTCAAAAAAAGGCTTAAATGTCATTGCTGGGTCTCGAACTCTCGTCTTTCAGAAGACATAAAGTCACTTTACCATCAGATTAACCATTTATTAGTGTTATTTTATCTCTTTTATTTTTTTATTACGGTTTTCGGGTAACCCAAAAACCGAACCAATAATCCGCCCAAAACTTTCAGTTTATGTTTCTTGAAAAATTTCGGGTCGAGACCCGACCCGCCGGATGCCCAGCCCTAGCAGAAGCAATAGCTCTCTTAGCAGTAGTCACAGTAGCAAAGATCATATGAATCAAAAAGGCAATTTTTAAATTGGATTCCAAGGTGTTAATTGAAGCAATTACAAACAAAAAATATGGAGTTCCATGGGAAATTCAAGCAATTGTACTAGATATTGAATATATAAGCCAGCGAGAAAAGGAATTTAGATTTTGTTTTGTGAAAAGGGAGGCAAATAGAGTTGTAGATTGGATTGTTAACTATGCACTCCCCTTCTTGGTTTGTAAAACCCCCATCATAGTTGGCTGCTTTGTTGTACTTGGATGCTAATCATTGAATGAAATGTTTTTGTTGACCAAAAAAATAATTGTCTCCTCCTGATTGATACTAACCATTATTAATGAAGATTTTTCACCACGTTTCATTTTTTTTAACCATCAATTTCTAAAATTTATTAAACTTTAACTAATTTAGTTGAATTCGGATAGAATTACAAAGACGGTAAATCATATTTTATTTTTTTATATAATAAAGGCGATTGCGAGCCTTTAAACATCATGCCATAATTTCCTTAATTATGCACGTGCAATGCACCCATCACCAACTCTTAAAAATATTGTGTACTTATCATCATTAAATATAAAGCCAACAACTTTATTTGCATGTTTCAAAACCTTGATTGCTTATAAAATATCCTAACATTCTAACTTGTAGGAGAATAGAACAAATTATGTAGCCAATTACAAAAAGTTCATCACCTACAAGTAATAATCAGCTTTCAATTTTATGCATGCAATTTATAGTTTTGAAGCATTTAACGATTTATGTTTTAAGAGTTGGAAGTAAAAAAAATTAAATTAATTGTGATATATTTTGTAAATTAAATAAAAAAGTAAAAAGCATTTCATAAAATTGCTGCAGGAAAAAAGTAAGGATTGCTCTCAGCAAATAGTAATCTTAAACAAATCCTAAAATTAGGGTAGCCTTTTAGGGTTGGTTCCTCTAAATTGAAGGTCTATACTTATCTTGATTAGAATAGACCCTCACCCCTTTGTCCCCTAAAGATTAAGAACCCCATGTTCTACCAACCATCTTTTTTATTCAACGTCTACATCATTGTCCAATCTATGTATTCTTGTCCATTACCCAGATCATAACACAACCAAAATATAAAATAAAATAGAAAAGAGTTTACTAGTTCAGGAGTTTTACAAGTGGCAACCGACCTGCGCTTCAAAATTGGCCGACTTCTTGATCATTTTGTCTTGCAGACACTTGCCTATTGGTCGTAAATTAAACCACTATAAAATATATGATGATAGTTAGACAATGAAATATGCCGCACAGGTTCAATTGATCAAAGACGAGACTCAATACCAAATTTGTGATTATGAAAAAGATTAGACATCTGTGGTTCTTTTTTGAGTGGCTATGCCATGGCATCTTGTTCACTTATCTAATATTGAAAAAGTTAACTTTGGATTACATTTTTTTTTTTTGAAGATTTTTTGTACAAAGTCAAATCCTTTATATTAATTAAAGCTTACCAAAGTCTATAACAATTTCAAAAATAAAATTCGCATTGATTTGCTCAGTATATTCTCAATTAAGCAAACTTTGCACTATAATGTATGTAATTATGTTAAATTAGGGCTTAATACATATCCAGACCCCTGAACTTGCCAGCTTTTATCACTTTGGCACCTCAACTTATGATTTTACCATTTTAACACATGAACTTGCTGTTTTTTGTCTAAAATACACTAATATAATGAATTAATACATATATCACCCCCTGCACTTGCCACTTTTTGTCAGTTTGACACCTCCACTTGCAGATTTCTGTCAGTCAAACACCTGCTATGTGTCATTTAAACACCTGCTATGTGTCATTTACTGATTTGCTAATGTGATGACAATGGTTTAAAAATTACATTTTAGGCAAGTTCAAGTGTTAAAATGGCAAAAGTATAAGTTGAGGTGCCAAAGTGACAAAAACTAGCAAGTTCAGAAGCCTGGATATGTATTAAGCCTTAAATTAATTAACATTTGCGGTGATATTAGTGGGAAAGGAGAGAGAGATAACTAACAATTTGATAACGTCAAAAGCTGATTTCTGGCCCAAATAAAAACGACCCAAACCATAAATCTAAGACTAATCCCAACTCACAACAAAACCTCGATTTCAAGTAAATTTATGCCCAAAAACAGGCAACATGTCAAAATTTTGACAAAAAAATGATAATGAATGTAGAAGCAATCTCGAGCATCAGTAACAGGTAAGATGCCATTTTATCTTACCAATTTCGATAACTGCTAACTACTGAGGGGTTGGTATGTGATTATTGAACAAATTGATTAGAGCAATCAAAATTCTTTTTATCAACCAAAATCTTCAAGCTCCAGAACATGCGTTAGATTCGACTGGAGTCCCTTCCAAAGATGAAACGCCTTGTCCAGTCTGACACCACCAATGCCCTTGTGCGCCAGCTCACTTGCTTGCTGGAAGGCCAAAACATGAAACAAAAAAATTCAACACATGACCTGAGCACTAGAGTTAAGAGCAGATTTGCAAACAAGGATTACCTGGCATAAACAGAGTACCAAAGCCATTGGCTGCTGTGCCCAATTGAAACCCAATCACCTGGAAGTTGTGCTGCCGTTTGCTCTCCTCCCAGTGGAGCAAATTGCCCGAGATGCCTGTATCTGAAATGAGGATTACCAGGGACATGGAGCAAATGAGCACAACATAAACTAATACATAAACATTAACTAGCAGTAGCTATAAATTAACAAGATCTTTTACATGCACAAAATAGAGTTTAGGACAGACCTGAAGGGGCGAAAACGATGTCGACCTTCTCCTCTAAACCTGAGAGGACCTTCTGGATTGTTTTCAGCCTCTTCCATGCGGTTGAAGCATGTTGCAAGGTAAGTACCTTGTTGAGAAGCAACCTGAAATTGTTGCACATGAACACCGTCATTTCTATGAAAAGTATAACAAGTAGGCTTTGACATGACAAAGCAGCACAATACCTGTGCTGTTGCTGGGAGATACTTCATCTGAGAGTCCACTTCAGAAAGAGCATTTTTAAACTCTTCAATATTTAGTTCCATGGACTCTTTTGCTGCATCCCCTTTGGCTTCCTTAAGCAGATCAACAATATTGCGCATTTTTTTGCTCTTCAGGTAAAGTTCGACTTGGGGATATCTTTCACAAATATCATTAACGACTTCTTGAAATTCTTTGACTGTGAGTGTTCCAGAGTTGTCCTTGTCTGCCTTCTTAAATATTACGGAGATATCTTCCTACAGGGACAGCAGAAATAAGATATAAAATAAATAACCCACAAGAACAAAGAACCTGCATGATTATATGGTAAGCTAGATCAATATTCTATTTGGAGAAGAGCAGAATAAATCATATGTACAAACATTGCTAAGACAGGAACAAAAGCCAAAACATTAGGAGCATACATTCAATTGTAGATCATGAATGATACACTGACATAGAACATGCAACAAAAGAAAAATGATAAAAGGTACCATGACTTTGCGCTGGTTAACTGTTGCACAGTCACCAAGTGCATAAACATCATTGGATCCCTCAACTCGCAGCCATTCATCAGTTGCTAGAGCACGCCTGTTAGTCTGTTCACAAGGAAAGATTTATCAAATGCATCTAGTGTTGTAATTAGTGTTTATTCATTATGCACCAAATTTCAACGGAGATTGTGGAAGATTGCATTAATTGGGCCAATTGACCAAGAAATATATCCGATTCAAGAAAGAAAGTAATTATACCTGACCAATTTGCTTCATAAAATCCCTTATCACAGGATGAGTTCCAATTCCAGTTGACCAGACAACCATCCCATAAGGCATAGAAGTAGTTTCCCCGTTCCCCCTTACTTTAGTTGAAATTTCCTTATCAGATACTTTCACAACCATTGATCCTAATTTCACGTCAATGCCATCTCTCTTGAACTTTTCTTCAGCAAATTCTGTGATTCTTTTGTCAAACCTGCACTCTCAAGAACATGAGATATCTTCATCAAGAAAAGGTATAATAAGGCAGACATTTGACTTCAGAGGAACTATAATCAATCAATAGAGCACATGAATCATGATGTGATCCTTACATGCCCAGTATATGATCTGCTGCCTCAAGAAGTGTGATTTTCACGAAATCCTTGGCTGCAGGGTATAACTTGACTAAATCCTCATTAACAAAATCATGAAGCTCTGCAGCAAATTCCACCCCAGTTGGGCCACCACCAACCACCACAAAATGAAGAATTCTCTTTCTTTCATCATCGCTTAAATTTGGCAGACTTGCCTTCTCAAAGGAGTCAATAACATCCCTACGAATCTTCTGAGCATCTTCAACCTCCTGCAAGGAGAAATGCATTTCCCTTAAAGTTAGCAGCCAATGTGCATAAAGAGACATAGTTTTAGCACCAAAATTCCCACAATAATAAAGGAAAAAATGCTTATATTTAAAATACTCCAATATGACCTTTAAGAAATTACAATGCTCCACCACCCCAGGCGTGTTGAATGTATTTGGGCGGGCCCCCATGGCTATTACAAGGTAGTCATATTCTACAACAAACTCTTCTTTTCCATTCAAATGGTTATCCTGAGTAGAGCGGCAATAAACTTTTTTGTTTTCTACATCAATCTTGAAACACTCAGCTTCACAGAAGCTCACGTCCACATTCTTCTGCATAATGATTAAAGCAGGAACAGTAATTATCAGCATACATGAATATTAACAATAAGATTTTTTTTTTCTTTACAACAGTTAATTGAGTGAATTCATTCGTAGCCAGCACAACTCCTGCTACTCATCCCCTGTTCCGTATACAGGGCAATGCATCATGATGTTCATCAGTCAATACTAATGCCACAATAACCGATTGCAACAGACAACAAAACATGGACCATAATTTAATAACAATACAAGGAAGGCATCAAATTTTGGCTTACCTTGCTGACAATTCTACGAATAGGTTCAACGATGCTGCGAGCTTCCACAGTTCCACATGTAACGCTTGGTAGCAGGGGAGTGAAGGCAAAATAGTTTCGAGGAGAAATGACTTGAACATCATATGAAGGATTATTAAGTTTCTTGAGAAAACTTGTTCCTGCCCATCCAGTTCCAAGGACCACTACCTTCTTTTTCTTTGGAACAATCTCAGGTGGTGCCACAGCATTTGAGTTTGCATCAGCATAAGCTATAAGGCCTCCACCACTGCTACCACATATCATTCGCCCACAAAAAAATAAATAAACAGAAATTCAGTTCAATTGACTGCTTGCTTTTAAAAAAAATTGGAATCTAAAATAAACAGATCTTAAAAGAGGTCAAAATCTGTAAGCATTCCAAGAAACTTGGAATTGGAAATAAAAGAACAGAGAACATGTACGGGGTATACTATAGACAACATCGGATACATCTCAAAATCATGCAATTGTTCGTAGAAGTCAATAAAATCTAAAATGAAAAAGAGCAAGAACCTGACGGCGCAGACAACAACAAACTTAGAGAGAAACGGATGGTCATGGAAGCCTCTGGAAGCTCTCTTGTACAAGCTTAAACCTTTCATTTGCTGCTTTAGTTCAGATCTATATTTCCAAAAATCCTGGAAAGAGCGGCAACCAAAACAGAGGACAATGGACGAGGAAAAACAAAAAAGGTCCGAAAAGGTAGGAGAGGCGAAAGGTAGGTGTAGAGAAGACGTGATGATTTGTGCGTGCGAGTGTGTAGCAGGCGAGATGGTTCCGTTTTGATGGTGGTGTTGCCTATGATTGACTTGTAGGGCAAGGAAATGGCGGCACGTGCTCTTCGGAGAACCTTTATTGTCATTACCATGACTCAACACGTGTTTGATTCGTGGGCCCTTCCTTTTTTAAATAGTAGCGGCGGTGGTTTTATTTATGGAAATTGATTAATTTTGGTACCTTGATGATAGCCGTCGATTTGATGATGATCGTATGATTTTTGTTTTGTTTTCTTTAATTAGCAGACAGTGCAAGCTCTTTCATATAAGAATATTCTCAAAATTAATAACCAGATTTTAGCGAAATAAGAGTATAGTTTTTTTTAACAACATTAAAGTCCGAAGACTCCTAGGAGAGCGGGGGAAGGAGATCAAACTCCGCCTTACGACCTGAATATTCGGTGTTAAACTTCACACGGAAAGAGTATTATCTAATGTTAACCCCACACAAAACAGGTCGAAACGGATATAAATAAACCACTTTTCAAAAAAATGGAGGAGATGCAAGTCGAATCTCCTATCCCAATTTTACTCCCAGCAAGCTTACCGCTGGCCACCTCCCAGCTGTTAATAAGCATATAGTTTTGTAGTAGAAAAAATGTAATTGTTAAACATAAAGGGGCCGGTGATGTAGTTTGACTGGAGCATTAGCGATTCAAAAGCGTGCCACATAATTGGAGAATCGAATTCTTGTACGAAAATGGGTTTGCATAATTGTTGGTTTGGTTGTGTAGAGAGGCGTGCTGGAAATAAATTTTCTAGAAGGAATGGTAACCTGAAATTTTTGTTTTGAGAACAACAAAATTTATATTTTTAGCCAGCCTGGATTTGATTGTAAGTCAGCAACCACAACAACACCATTTCACACATAAATCTACAACATGCACTGCATGTGGATTGCTACGCTTTTTCTGCGGAGGGAAGGAAAAAAAATATATATATATTGTATTTTCATTTAATTTTTTTTTTTTAGCTTGGTCCTTTATATTAGAACTCTTTTAAGGGAGATAAGAGGTGGTGGATAAGGGTATGCAATCGGTTGGTTCGGTCAATTTTGGGGAATTTTTCTGACCGAACCGAAATTACCAAATAGAGTTAATTGAAAATAGAACTGAACCAATCCTAAAACTCAACGGAACTAAACCAAAATTTTAGTCATAAAAACTAAACCGAAAATTTTAAAATTATTAATTTTTTTTGTATTTTTACATTAAATTATTATATTTTTTAAATTTTTTTTGAAATATATAAAAATAAAAATTTGGTTGGTTCAGTTAATTCAGTTAACCAAATATTTATATACAAAACTGAACCGAAACGAATTTTCGATTTTATTTGGTTCGGTTTTAAAAATAAAAAAAAAAATTAAAAAATCTAACCGAACTAAATTAGATCGGTTCAATTTGCAGTTCAGTCATCTCATTAACTATGTACACCTCTAGTAGTGGGAGATTAAACTATTGACCTCAATCAATGTCCGGTAACTGAATGTTTAATCATGGGGTTAGGGATTCAAAGTTCATGTTTGATCAAAGACTTTGAATTAATAGACATATGAAAATGGTTGGGTTTAATGACGGCCCATTAAAATGAAGGACGTCGGTGTAGGACATGGGCCTCTCCCTTAGCTGGCTTGGTTGTCAGGCTACCGGGTCAAAATTTAGTTAGCTAGGAACCATACATCCAAGAAGTCTGCCTTCAACTCTCTTCGCTTTACCCTGTGTGTCTAGCAAATTATTAAACAAGAACTTGTACAAGTCAGGCTATCGGGTCAAAATTTAGTTAGCTAGGAACCACACATCCAAGAAGTCTGCCTTCAACTCTCTCCGCTGTACCCTGTGTGTCTAGACAAATTATTAAACAATAACTTGTACAAGGTGAAGAAAAAATATTCTTCATGTATTAAACAATAGAAGATTCTCTATTACCTCTTTTATTTTATTGACGCATGAACATAAACAGCTCTATTTGAAATAATAATTTAAAATGAAAAAAATGTAATACATACACGTATTAATAATATAACATAAAAAAAAAAAAAAAAAACTTTTCGTATGATTAGAGCCATGGGGTTTGGAGTGATAACATCCATCTAAATGAAGACAAAAGCACATTAGCCTTGTTCCAAAAAAATCAATACTGATTAAAGCCTTTTAGGTTGGTATATATATACATCAACCAAAAATTAGAGACACCATCTTTGGCCTCTTTCATTTTCATTATTAATTGAAGTTATTGTTGGTTAACAGTTAACATGATAGATAACTGTTTAGGTTGGCCATTTAATCAAGTTATTGTTGCCATCTGATCGGAACTATGATCAATCAATGATCACTCAATCATTCAAAGCTTGATATACTCTCAAAACCATTCATGGACAAATCAATTTCGTTTCTATAATTCAAAATAGGCCTACTGATTTGTATGTGCCAGGTCCATTTTGCCATATAGAACAACTGAATTCAGACATGTTATTGCACTGTCTCATACTGTCTAACTACATGTTTTTGCATAAATCTAAACTACTTCATCAATACAACAGTCACATGAATTTATTGAAGCCTAAGTTTTTAATAATAGTGATGTTTCTTGTCCATTTCTTGCATTAAGTAACCAAGAAGCTTTTTTCTTGTGGTGACGACAACGCAATAGGCCTTTTCATTTGGATGAGTATAGATATAGAAGAGGGCAACACTTAAAAGCATGTCTGAAAAAGATGGTATTTCTATTGCGGGTCCAACATAAATTTGATTGAATTTCAATGTTTCAATCAACCATATAATGCTGAATTTTTAAGATCTTTTTTTAGCTTTGAGTGCTCATTTTTCAACGAGACATGGCAAAGCAAGTTCTTTATTGTTTATGTTATACAATAGAATATACAAATCAAACTATCAACATAATTCATGAATTATACGTTATTAAAAAGAACAATTTCATAAACAAATAAAGTGATTATAAGTAAGATGATCACAAAGACACGTGTTTTATTTTTATTAATCAAGCATTTAACATAACATTTAACTTATATCGTCGCACATTTTATATAGAATATAATACACTCATTATAAACAAAAATTTCTTATTTTAAAACAATTTATACATCATATGGTAACCAAAAAATTAGCTTACCTAATAATAAAAGAGTTTTTTTCCCAAAGGAGTGGATTACCTAAATATAGAGTGTATGGTGCACATGAAACGAGGATAACCGAATTGACAGATTTTTCTCTTCTTTTGAATGAAATATCGCTATCAATATATTGTTCATGAACTATTTTCAACTTCTTTAGATGTGAGACATGCACACCAAATCAACTACACTCTTGGACCCATTGCAAAACCCAAATCTTTCACCACTTGGTAAAAAAAGAAAAATAATATATGGGTTTATTACTAATTTAATGCTAATCCAATTAAATAACTTTTAATTTTAGTGATGGATTAACTGTACTTAATCATCCTATAATACAAATGGTAACTGAAAACACATCCAAAAATCCAAGAAAGGATCCGAAACCCAAAAAATATCCGGAAACACAAAATCTCCTCCTAGTTAAAATTATCCTTGATTGATCCCAGATTAACTGAACCTAAGCCATCTTGATCACATCACCGGTGAACACATCGTTGTTTGGCGGAAATATATCAATCTCAATCAAATTATCTTCTTCAACATGAAAACCCGAATCCATACCCAAACCCAAATGCTTCTTATCATTGCTATGATCAAGAGCTATCTCAATCAACAACCCATCTCTATCTTCCTCTTCCCATCTAAAGCAAACACTCTCCGGCGAATCCCATTCTCCGGTCGCCGAGAAACCACCGTCAGATGAAGAATCCGAGTCAGTTTCCGGATAGTACATTGACAAAGACGGATACCTCTCCACCCTGGAAGTTCGGGTCTCATCATTTTGATCATCTTCGTATTCTTCTCCTTCATAATACGCTTCATATATGACTTCCAATGGAGCCCTCACATTCCACTCAACAAACGACTCTTCAAAATCCAGCTTCGATGAATTCGGTCCAAAACCCGTCTCGACCCATTTGTCCACTAGGGTCAACAAGCCATTCTTTTCTTCTGCACCAAAGCAATCCTCGCCGTTTTGAACGCTTTCAACATTTTCTTGGATGTCATTTTTATCTGGGTTTGGAGTTTGCAGTCTCTGGACAGCTCCGAGACGGAGGAGAAAGAGGAGGAGAAGTGCAGTGATGATGAAAACTGGGGAAAGAAAGATTTTGAAAGCTTGTGGAAAATATAAGAGAATCAGAGTATAAACAGTGACAATGCAAGAAAACAGAGGATCAGCAGAGAGATGGGAAATTGAATCTGAGCAAGAAGATGTCATGATATTATTGAAATGAAGTAAAGCTGAAACAGAATTCAATTCCCATGGGACTTCATTACCTTCCATAAGAGAATGAAAGAGAGGAAAATGAGTCTAAAGAAAAATATTTAAATGAGAAGAGGTTGTAATGCATGCAAGAAAACAGAGTAAAGAAAAAGAGCAAAAGAAATGGGGTTTTAGAGAAGATTGGTTGTGGCTTTGTGGGGTTTAAAGGCGACTTTCAGAGCAGAGTGCGTAAGAGAGAGGCATGGAATATTAAAAAGAGAGGGCAGGTGATGTGGGTATCAATATCATCATCCTCTTCTGTTTCCTTATACAATTACCGAGATGACCCTTTTTTTGTTTGTAGTAATCTTGTTGTTATTGTATGTTAATTAGGATTATCATGAAGATAAAATCCATAATTTCAAATATTAAAAGTCTAAAACAGAAAGTTATGTATTTGTAATATTAAGCCCACCCTTGACTAGTCTTGATTCAAGGTTTTAATCCTCCCAATTTTCTAAGAAATTCAAGATAAAATCTACGTACATTCGCTTTTTATTATGTTTCTGTGAATATTGGATTTGCTTTTGCTCATGAAAAATATCATTCTCTTTCTGCTTCATTACTTACTATAATTTATTTCTTTATAGTGTATTGATGGTGTCCATGCATGGAGCTGCAATTGATATATAAACTACTTTTTCCTTTTAATAAAATAATAATAAAAATCTAAAATCAAATGATTCTTGATTATTGTTATTATTGGTATTATTTTTTAGTTGGGTTCCATTAAAATTTGCATTTCATCCTAATTATAACATTTTAGTCTTCACAACAAAACTATATATATTATATAGGATCAACTGAAAAAATCTTTTTTATTTAAATAATATCTCAAAATCAAGTTGTAATGCATTGCAAATCATTATATTAAATTAGTTGTTAAATTTTTTTTTATTGTTTTTATAATTTTATCTAAATTGAACTAAATTAATCGAAATTCAATAAACTTAGCGGTGGAAAAAAAAAAAAAAAAAGTGTATATTTGACTATAAGAAGGCTCGAATTAAGCTCGGTTGAGTGCAAAAGGTTTAACAGTGCTAAAAGGTCGCCCTAGTTATTTCCATAATTCCATGGACATTTGAGACAAGGTGGAAAAAAAAAGAGTGTATATTTGACTATAAGAAGGCTCGAATTAAGCTCGGTTGAGTGCAAAAGGTTTAACAGTGCATTTCCATGGACATTTGAGACAAAGTTGATAAAAAACTTTTAAAGTGGGCAACCACATTACAATCATCTTTGCTAGAATTATTAATTTCTTCACTTTCGATCCCTTTATTTTTTTCTCTGTCCTTTCACTTTTGCAACAAAAATCCTTTTCTTGGTTATCTTTCTTTCTTTTCATCGTCTTATAGCCATAGGTATCAATCTGCTTTTTTCTATAAGGCAGTTGTCTTGTAATGTTGGACACGGACAGACGAAGGTGGCGGTGGAGTACTTGCCAAATTTAAGACTTCTGCCATCATTCCATGGATAGTACTCTATGGTTTTCTCAACGACTGTTTCAAGCGATTATATATTTTGTTGTCAATGCAAAAGTTGTGAAGAAAATTCAAACTCAAAAAAAAAAAAACCAAAGAATATATATATATGTAGCAAAGAAAAAAACTGTTCCCTATGAAATGGTAACACACATATATATAGTGTATAGAAGTGGTCTAATAATCAATTTTTTAAAAAATTAAAGATATATTGAGTTTTAGATAAAAAATATGTTTTGTTTAAATGAATTTGAAATTCATTTACAAATGAATTTTATGTAAAATTCATTTATAAATGAAATGAATTACTTTATAAATTGAACCAAATAAGAGAAAATCTCATTTCGAAATCTAATATTTCTTAAAGGACAGTAGCAGTGTTAGGACAATTAAGTACACCAGTATCCTCCCAGCAGAGCATAGAAGGAAAATAAAATCAAATGTGTGCATAATTTTTTAGAACCTAAAAATCATGAATCTCATTTGTACTTGACGAACATTAATATTTATCTATTTACACTCCGTTTGTTTCAAAGAAAATATTTTGTAAAAAAATATAATATTTTTTAATGTTTGGTTATATACTAGAAAAATAGTTAAAAAATATTTTTGGTATTTAATTTGCAATAAATTTTTTTTTTTAAATTATACAATATTACATAAAAATGGTAATATTATATTTGATTTTTTTTTCTATTTATATTTGATAGGTATTCAAGTCTTGGAATATAACTTACCGTTCTTAGAATGAGAAGTTATTTTTACATATTTTTTAGTTATTTTTCACTGACTAACAACTTATTTTCCTTTAACTTTAATTTTTTGATAACTCAAACATTAGAAAATAAGGAAAAATATTTTTAAAAAGAATATTTTTTCATAAACAAACAGTGCTTTAAGAAGAGAAGATTTTTCTTACTTTTGAATCTCTGAAGATTTAAATCGCTTGATTTTTTATTAATAAAAAAAAAACTAATTAAGTTAGATTGCTGGAGGAAGGATTGCACTAAATGTATGATTACTTGAATAAAACTAGTTTCTAAAGCTAATGAATTAAACATCATTCCTTTTTATGTCGAAAGTAAAACAATCAATGCATTTACGTGGCATAAATTCATGCACGAGTGAATAATAAAACTTCCAATGGAAGGCCCTATCTCATTTATAATGCACTCTAGCAAGCTAGACAATTTATTACACAAAGTACTGCTGCTGCATAATCCATATTTGTTGATCAAGTTCCTTCACTCTGACTTTTGATATAATATAAGAAAAATGATTAGTAGCTGAGTGAGCCATATAAAATTTTGGAAAATGCTAGGCCGCGGCGGGACGTGACGTCTAGCATTGTCTCGGGGAGTAAAATTATACTTTTACTTCTTTGTGATTTTTATATAATAAAAAAATAAAAAAATAAAATATAATATATAAGTTTATAAATTATGATACTACGGGTTAATTCAGTTCTTTTTTAGATTTTATATTTTATCAATTTAATTAATTAAATAATTAAAATATATAATTTTTATTATTAAATAATTTTTATAATATACAAAAAATATATAAATAAATAAATAAAATATATGAGTTTGTAAATTATGATACGACGAGTTCACCTATATCTTTTTAAATTTTAAATTTTGTCAATTTATTTAATTAAATAATTAAAAAATATATTTTTTATTATTAAATAATTTTTATATTATACAAAAATAAATAAATAAATTATATTATATGAGTTTGTAAATTATGACACGACGGGTTCACCCAATTATTTT